>JAWQFJ010002045.1:0-25000 GCA_034096865.1 Theodoxus fluviatilis
AAAAGGCGGGGGTTGGGGGGGGGGGGGTTGGCAGGGGGCAGGTTTTCTATGGGGGATTCTGGGTCTCGCCCTGGGTGCCTGTCCGAAGAGACCGAAGTCGCTGTTAAATATGCAGTGGCGGCTGCTGGCTGCGTCATCGGGAGGCGCACTTTCCGCAGACGTCAATACCCTTGGCCAGACGCGCCAGCTCTGCTCTCCTCCACAGTTCTCCCCGTGGCACAGCTCTGCCTCGATCCACCGCAGCCTCCAACGCGCTCCACCCTACTCCGTACAGGCACGTCCAGGGCGACGCCGGTCCGAGCCACGCTACTCCTGCAACTCTACGAGGGCCACAGAACCGAGGACGAAGTATCAGCGCCAGTGGCCTCACCGGCAGCGGCGGGCAAGCAGCGACAGAGCTGGGCTGCAGGATTCCAGGAACTGTCTGCGACTGAGGCAGACACGGGTCGCTGCCAGGCCGCTATGTCAATATGTCAGTAGAGGAATTCGAAGTCTAGTCTACGCTCTGTACAGGACTTAGGTGCCTGGAACTTGCAGTTGTCGAAGGTAGAAGTGAACGCAGTTTTGAGCGTGCAACGGCAATGATAGAGACTCGAAGATTGTAGTGCGGATGACGAAGAGAGGCAATGAGAGACATGAAGGGAGATTCACGCTGTGCACCTACTGGATACTTCTCTGCCTTTGAAGAAACGGAAGGAAGATCCTGTCTTTGAAGCTCTTTCACACTGGTTAGTGTGCATTGAGAACTGTAGCACAAGTGAGACAACAGAGTACTGTGTGGATAAAAACGTGGCTCCTACACGTTCATGGTCAGCTTTTGAAACTGCATGCAAAATACTCGGTGTACTGTGTGCACTGACAGAATGTGCTAAACACGCTTTCTGGTGCCAGCACAGAGAGCCGGAGGGAAAGAACAAGACAAACTGAACGGTTCCACAACGCGAACTTTGCTTATTCAGGAGCCGAGGTTTGCGTCACTACGGGAAGAAGAATTGTCCGTTGCCTACGTGGGTGGTAGCCCTTTTGAAGGACAGGGATTTCCTCACTGCTCGTTTCACCCTGCAGAACGCTTGCTGATGATCTAAATTTAGCCTCCACCGCTAGTCTTCGTCACGAAGGAAAAAGGAAAGCGAGCCCTTGATTCCTTATCTATTTTCATAGGCAACCAAATCAAAGTACTGTTGACTTAAAAGAGTTCAGCGTGACAGCGTGCCTTCTCAGAAGCAGCATTACTCAAGACTGGAAAACGGCATCTGGCGCAAAAAATACATTTGACTGAAAAAGGGACACGACGTTTTCTGGCCACATAGTCCTGGACTTTCCGTAACCATGGCTTCGGGTGGTTCGAACAATTTTGAAGATGCATTATCTCATCTGAAACTCTGACGTCTCGGATAACGGTCACTCCTGCAGTAAATGCTCCGGAATTTGTCTACATTCGGGCTACACGAGAGTCTGAATACAGCACGATTTGGAGTTCCAAGTGTCTGGATAATTCTGCTGTCTGGCGTCATGGAATCTTGATGTGTAGTTGTTCCTGTTCATTAAGCCACGACAACACTTTGCTCTGGCTTACCGACTATCTAACGTTTTGATATTTAGACTTGGGTGGCGTCATGACATTCTTGCGCTCTTTTGCTCTGACGAGGTTGGCGACTAAATGTACACGGCCGTAGGTTGTGAATCGAAACATCCAGACGTATCCAAGTAGTGTCGTGCTGGCCTCTGGTGTTTCCTCACCATTACGTTGCGACGTGGTATACCACGCTATAGCGTTTCGGCCTGCACGTGTCCACAATCGACCATCGGCGTTTTGTGAATGAGAGAAACCGGCTTGTCCTTCACCTTCATCATCACAAAGGCTTGCTCCTTCTCACTCAACGACGCCCGACCTTTCACGGAACTGGCGTCTTGACCTTTCATCCTCTTGCCGCCAATCATCAGAAGTAAGTCGGGCTGATTTTTGGTACGAGTTGACGTTAATCCGCTTATTATTAATTTCATTGGTTTCCACCAAATGTTCCAATATCATTTACTGATTCAGATTAAACCCATTGCAGTCCATTAATGGAAGTAAATGACCATGAATCATCCTGGTCTCGTCTACAACTGCTTCATTCTATTCAGAATTCAGTCATCATCGACATCGCCCATCCCTGATGAACCCGAGCAATCCCCGGTGGTCCTTTGTTGCATTAACTAAAGCCTGCAATCCCATGACAAGCCCATCCTTTCCTCATCCATGTCGGCCCCTCCCCCACACCTCCAATCACCTTGAAAGCCCACCGCAATCCCATCCGACCGATCCTATTTTCACCAGCTTGACTCCGTTTCCCCACCCGTCCATTTCCATTACCCTAAACTGCATTCTGTACCTCTTGATGATTTCCTCCGTCCTTCACTCTGCTTCTCTGACATTTTCAGCCACGTTGGCACATTTCATTTGTGTCTCTAATTTCATATTTTAAATACGCAGCTACTTTGAAAAAAAGGTCTGCCATTTTTTCGAGCAAGGCATTGTTGTTAATGCTATTATCCCGTCAATTTCTCGAGCCATGATCTTCATCCCACGCACCCCTGTCGCATCACCTCGATCGTACATGCCGAAGCAAGTGCAGCTCTCAACATTTACAAGAGCTCTTTACTATCATTAAAGTGGCACGGCTTGAAATCGGCATCACTATATTAATTTCTGCCTTCAGAAGTTTTGCTATTCCCGCGGTGGGACTTCCAGTATGTGCATTAGGGCCACTACGATAACTCATAGTTGTAAAGGCATTGACACTTCACCGAAATATGTGAGTCATTATGCTATAGATGCTATTGCAATTGTCGCTGCTGCAGTAAATTGGTTGGTTTCGGTACTATCTGTATTGAGTGGATACCACGGACTCGAATAACTAACACATATTGTATCACCATCGCCGTCAGCTTCAAGCACTAGCAGAATCACTACTTAGACTACTTCCAGCGTACCTACCTGCACTATCATCAATACAACAACCCAACCACCATTACCATTATCACAGTCAGCACCACCTTCACTGTCGTTGTCACTACTACCAGCACCATTATCACCTGCCACTACCATTACTGGTTTTACACTATTGCTACTGTAGGCACCAACACCAACACAGAGTCACAGTTATCTCCACCATTATTATAAGCACCATCAACCACCACTATCACCATTACTACCAGCACTAAATGCATCCTACAATAGCCAACAGTATATCCCCTACCTTCGCCATCACCTCCAACCACAGCGAACTAACTGCAGTCCCATCACTACCACCTTCACCACCAACAATAGCAGCCACCACCACCGGCACCACCACGACAAGCGCCACTTTCTCCTCTACCACCGCCTCTACAACCACTACTACCGCAATTTTCTCCCCCGTCTGCTTCTGGCGGTGTCAGCCTTACAATTGCATTGCATGTAGAGGCCTACATCAGTCGATGTTGTCTCCACCACTCCCTGGTCCACGTCTGCAAACGCCAACATCTAATGGCACTTGGAGCCACACCTGCCCTCTGCCCCCTGAGGTCTGGGGCCGTTGGTGCTTTGCCGTCCTGAAAGTGCGTGAGAACGAAGGACGCTAGGGTTGGCATCCGAGTCAACTCGGGTAGGCCCATCGATTGCCCTCGGAGCCACCCGTTCATCCACCGACTAGTCCCCCACTACCCCTCTTCCCCGTACCGGCCCCTGCCGCTCTGCATCAGCCCACTGTAACAAACTCCAACCCTACACCTCCCCTCACCACCCCACCCACCCCCACTTCGACCGCCGACCTGCGTGGGCGGGAAAGTAAGTGTGAGTCACGTCCTGAGTGGCTATTATGCATGCAGAGTGCAGCCTGCCGCCCCGCCAGTCTTGGGCCGCAGTCTTGCAGTCTGCGAGTCTGGCGTCTGCCAATCTTACGGTCCGCTGGTCTCAGTCAGCTCGGAATGCAAGCAGCTCGTCTATCAGTCCTAGACTCTGTCTGTCTTGCAGCCTGGTGGTCTCAGAGTCCACGAGTCTTTCGGTCCACTGGTGAAGACTACTTGTACTGCAATCTGCCCGTCTGCCAGTCCTAGAGTTTGTCTGCTCTGCAGTATAGTAATATTGGAGTCCGTTTGTCTTTCAGTCATAAAGTCTTGGCGAGTTCGAATGTCATGGTTTACGGGTCATAACAACGACTACTTGTGATGAAATCTGCCGGTCTTACGGTCCCAGATCTGTTCGTGTTGCAGTCCCGCAGTTTTGGTGTCCGCCATTCTTATGTCCATTGGTCTTAAGTCTGCCTATGATGCAGCCTTTCAGGGTGTCTTAAACTGTGCAAGTTTCGGTATGTACTTGTCATGGAGACAACTGATGCTGCAGTCTACTAGTCTTAGTCTACCAGTCTTCCAGCCTTAAAGTCTGCCAGTTTGATTCCACCAGTCTGCCAGGCCAAAGTCTACCGGTCTGCTAGTCTAAAGTTTACCAGCCTTAAAGTCTACCAGTCTGTCTGTCTAAAGTCTACCAGTACCAACCTAAAGTCTACCAGTCTGCCAGTCTAAAGTCTACCAGTACCAACCTAAAGTCTACCAGTCTGCCAGTCTAAAGTCTACCGATCAGGTTGTCTAGAGTTCACCAGTCTGCCTGTTTAAAATCTACCAGTCTGCCAGGCTAAAGTCTACCAGTCTACCAGCCTAAAAGTCAACCAGTCTGCCAGGCTAAAGTCTACCAGTACCAACCTAAAGTCTACCAGTCTGCCAGTCTTAAGTCTACCGATCAGGCTGTCTAGAGTTTACCAGTCTGCCTGTTTAAAATCTACCAGTCTGCCAGGCTAAAGTCTACCAGTACCAACCTAAAGTCTACCAGTCTGCCAGTCTTAAGTCTACCGATCAGGTTGTCTAGAGTTCACCAGTCTGCCTGTTTAAAATCTACCAGTCTGCCAGGCTAAAGTCTACCAGTACCAACCTAAAGTCTACCAGTCTGCCAGTCTAAAGTCTACCGATCAGGTTGTCTAGAGTTCACCAGTCTGCCTGTTTAAAATCTACCAGTCTGTCAGGCTAAAGTCTACCAGTCTGCCAGTCTAAAGTCCACCAGTCTGCAAGGCTAAAATCTACCAATCTGCCAGGCTAAAATCTACCAGTCTACCTGTTTAAAATCTACCAGTCAGCCAGGCTAAAATCTACCAATCTGCCAGGCTAAAATCTACCAGTCTGCCAGGCTAAAGTCTATAAGTCTGCCAGGCTATAATCTACCAATATGTTTGTCTAAAGTCAACCAATCTGCTTGTCTAAAGTTCACCAGTCTGCTTGTCTAAAGTCTACCAGTCTGCCAGGCTAAAGTCCACCAGTCTGCCATACTAAAGTTTACCAGTCTAAAGTCTGTCGACTTGCCTGTCTAAAGTCCACCAGTCTCCCAAGCTAAAGTCTACCAGTCTGCCTGTCTAAAGTTCACCGGTCTGCCTGTCTAAAGTCTGCCAATCTGCCTGTCTAAAGTCTGCCAATCTGCCTGTCTAAAGTCAACCAGTCAACCTGTCTAAAGTCAACCAGTCTGCCTGTCTAAAGTCTGTCAACTTGCCTGTCAAAAGTCAACCAGCCTGCCTGTCTGAAGTCTGCCAATTCGCCTGTCTAAAGTCTATCAACTGCCTGTCTAAAGTCAACCAGTCTGCGTGTCTAAAGTCAACCAGTCTGCCTGTCTAAAGTCAACCAGCCTGCCTGTCTGAAGTCTGCCAATTCGCCTGTCTAAAGTCTGTCAACTTGCCTGTCTAAAGTCAACCAGTCTGCCTGTCTAAAGTCAACCAGTCTGCCTGTCGAAAGTCTACCAGGCTGCCTGTCGAAAGTCTACCATTCTGCCAGTCTGAAATCTACCAGTCTGCCGGTCTTAAAGTCTACAGGTCTGTCTGTCTTAATTCTGCCAGTCTTAGGATCTCTTTGCTTTGCATTCTGCAAAGGCTAGTGTCTGACAGTCTTGCCATCCATCATTCTTGCAGTATGTCATTCTTTGTTTCCGAGTTTCTCGTCGTCTATGCTGCTGTTCTTGCAGTCGGCAAGTCTTGCAGCCCACCACTCTCGATGTCTGCCTACCTTACACGTAGCCAGTCATCAAGCTAATCATGCAGTCGGCAAGTCTTGCAGCCCACCACTCTCGATGTCTGCCTACCTTACACATAGCCAGTCATCAAGCTAATCATGCAGTTGGTCATAGTCTGTCTTGCTGTCGGCAAGGTTTGCAGCCCACCAGTCTCTGTGTCTGCCTGTCTCATAGTCTGTCTTGCAGTCGGCAAGGTTTGCAGCTCACCAGTCTCTGTGTCTGCCTGTCTCATAGTCTGTCTTGCTGTCGGCAAGGTTTGCAGCCCACCAGTCTCTGTGTCTGCCTGTCTCATAGTCTGTCTTGCAGTCGGCAAGGTTTGCAGCCCACCAGTCTCTGTGTCTGCCTGTCTCATAGTCTGTCTTGCAGTCGGCAAGGTTTGCAGCCCACCAGTCTCTGTGTCTGCCTGTCTCAGTCTGTCTTGCAGTCGGCAAGGTTTGCAGCCCACCAGTCTCTGTGTCTGCCTGCTTTGCAGATAGCCAATCTTCAGGGTAGTCGTGCATTTGGTCAATGGTAGTTTTTGTGTACAAATCTTGGCGTCTACCTGTCAGTCTTAGGACCTAGTTAACACTGCTGGTAATGGTGTTTGTTCGTGTGTACACTGGACTGTTTCAGTCTTGAATCTGCGTGTCCTCAATCTATCTGCTTGAATTGGTATATATATACAGTCTTGATGTCTCCCCCCATCTCAAGTCTTCACCTTCTAGTCTCCATTCTATAGTTTTACAGATCTTGATATTTTTTCATATTGGTGTTTGCCTCTGAAGGGATTTGCCTTGCAAGCAGCCCTCGTCAATGGCCGACTGTTTGGTGTCCGCCTGTCTTGATGTCTGCTAGTCTTGTCTTCATATTTCTCTTCGTGTAGTCCATCCGTCATCGTGTCTCTCTCTCTCTCTCTCTCTCTCTCTCTCACTCACACACACGCGCGCGCGCGAGCACACACACACGCGCGCGCGCGCGCACACACACACACACACAGGCACGCACGCGCACATACACACATACACGCGCACAGACACGCACACACCGATGGACATTTACAGGCAACTAGGCAGAAAACCACACAAACACAAGGACGTCTACTCGGAGTGGCGCAAAAACGTTCTGAGACATGAATAGCTCAACAAATAGCATTTATTTGTGGAGTATTTTGAGTCCTGCAGATGAATCACAGGAGTCTTTCTCCCTATGAGACAATGAAACATCGCTGATATTTTATCCCTTGAACAACAGGCGCTACGTCATCCAAGGCCACAAGGCGCATGCGTGTGAATGGGGCGTGGAGCACTAGTAATCAAGTTTTAGGGCATGGGGAGCAACAGGCTTTGCAGAAACAGTACTGTGTAAGCTGTATTCAGCAGCTCGACAATCACTTGGTAAAACATCAAACAAGTAAACAACTTTTTGTCTGAAGGGGGAGGGGGGGTGGAGAAGGGGAGGGGGAGGGGGGGAAGAGGTTGTACTAAGCTTATTAGAAGGGCTATGCGATGGATAGCTGTTGTAACAGGCCTTCGAAGGATGAAACAAAGTTCCGTGTGTGTGTGTGTGTGCGTGTGTGAGCGCGCGCGCGCGCGCGCGCGCGCGTGTGTGTGTGCATGTGTGTGTGTGTGTGTGTGTGCGTGCGTGCGTGCGTGTGTGTGAGAGAGTGGGTGAATGAGTGAGAGAGAGAGAGAGAGAGAGAGAGAGAACAAATTCTGAGATACATGAAAAGGGACAAACATCATAACGAATTAGAGATGATAATATTTGTTATAAGAGATTCTGGTAATAACAGTCCCAAGACATGCGATACTAGATTGGATTAAGAAGCAGTGGTGTGTGTGTGTGTGTGTGTGTGTGTCAATCAGTGAGTCAGTCGTTTCTCTGGTGCATGCATATGTCCGACTATTTGTCTTTCTGCCTTTCTTTTACAGTCCTATGCATTATAAAAAAGGCTTTCGACCTTTAGAGAAAGGAAAATTCTTCTTCCATACGTAAAATCTACTGAAAGTTTGGAGAGTGATGTTGCTGCTGAATTATATATTTTTTCTTTGGGGGGTGGGGGTGGGGGTGGGGGGTGGGGGTGGGGGGTGGGGTGGGGGTGATAGGAGGTGAGGGAGCTGGCAATTAACCGAAACCTTTTGCCCTGTGCAGAAGACATGACCAACCACAGAAGTAAATCATTTGATATTTATCGGACATCTCTTGATGTAATGCCATAGACGTGGGAATAATAAACGCTGTGGAACATTAAGCGACGCGGAATAAAACCCGATGTGGTGGGGCTACGGGGCAGGGATTGGCGGACGACACAGCATAATGGAGGACATGCAATCACCGACGATGGGCAAGGCATGCTTCTGTGGATGGACGTCGGGTCAATGTGTTCCGCTCCCGGTGACGTCAGCTTCCCCAATCAGCGTGGCGTTGCATCAAATTACGTCATAAAGGCGGGCAGTTTGCCAGCGTTGCAGCGAGTGTCCAGAACGCAGACCGGACTTGCGTGCGCAATGCCATATCAGTCATAATTCCACGCTTAACCATCCTCCAGGCCCGTCAGGGTTTATGTGGCTCGCGCATATCTGCTGTCTAACGATAGGCATTCATGGCGTACTAAAGTGTATAATGGAGATTTTCCTGCGGTTTCCGACCTATCCACCATCCCACCCAGCCCTACTCCCACCCCCCGCCCCCCACAAGCGTCCTTATGCTCGCTTTTACCATCTCTGAGTGTTGTTTTGTCTACTCATACCCATGGTTTCCTCATTCCATAAGACTGGTGTATTTTACTGCATCATTATCGCCATCATCATCATCATCATCATCATCATCATCATCATCATCATCATCATCATCATCATCATCATCATCATCATCATCATCATCATCATCATATTGGAGGAAGGAGGAAGGAAAAATAAGGGGGGGGGGGGGGGTAAGAGGGAAAAGGGGAATGGGATGAAGGGACGAATTTGGTGAAAGGAAGGGGAGAGAAAGAGTGGTGCAAGCGCGAACACATAGTTGGGGTGTGTGTGTGTGTGTGTGTGTGTGTGTGTGTGTGTGTGTGAGAGAGAGAGAGAGAGAGAGAGAGAGAGAGAGAGAGAGAGAGAGAATATGCAATATGCGACATGTAGATCACAGATCAACACCACGCTACAATTGCAGTATATGTCTGTCATCTAAGTATGCAGAGACCTAGCGTCGTCTCCAATGGGAATCACAGCATACGAGAGGCTTGGGTGTGTCCCTGATGAAGGCTTAAACCAGCGGAGTCTTGTCATACAGACGGAACCACTATGAGCGCTGCATGTCGATCAATAGACAGGAAACGGGTGGGTCAGGAAGGGAATGGGGGGCGGGAGGAAACAACAGTAAAGGACAGAGGTGGAGATGGAGTCGGTGGAGGGGGGCCGGGGGGGGGATGTCTATGAATTAGCTTCCTTTCCGCGTGGAATGGCGTGACCAGCAGGTCGGCGTCGAAACGGTTGGAGGCAGAACGCGGAGTCAAGAATGATTCTACTTCTCCCTTGCTACCGACCCAGGCGAGATGGGTTTAGTCTGCTGCAATCAGAGAGCAGCATTGATTGATTGCTCTTCAAACGACCCCGGGGCCCGCCGTGATCTGCCCTGATTATCTATAGCCACTTGCTCTGCGCTTGCAGATGCCTGCATGGTGATCAGGCGAGGGAGCTGAGCTGCTTACGTTTACAGAAGCAGTGAGAATTGAGGTTAATGGTTTGGAGTAGTGCAAGATTGTGTCTCTGTAGTCCAAGCATGTTTGCATCTCTCTCTCTCTCTCTCTCTCTCTCTCTCTCTCTCTCTCTCTCTCTCTCTCTCTCTCTCTACACCCTTCTCTCATGTGTGTATGTGCCTCTCTCTCAAATACATATATACGCGCATGCGGGTGCATGCAATCGCAAGCACGAACCTATAATTATTTGCGTGGTCATGCACGTACGCACACTTATTTCTAACCGCCAACAAGTCACCAAGCAGATTTGCCATAACTGCTACGCTTCATAGCTGCGGACGTTTGTGTTGGGTCTGAGCTGTTTCATTCATCATCATAGTCGGGTGTCAGACATCGTCCCTTGGGGCTTCTTCCTGAACACCCTACTTACCTCTTAAAGGCCCCACATCCCTCGACACTACCGCTAAGGTTTGATCTCCTCAGACGCCGTGTGAGGTTAGTGACGACAAACGAGTGTAAACTGCTGTTATCATTCACAGACCCCCATCCACCCCACCTACCCAGCCCAAGAAAAAAAAAGATGTGCTTAGGGTAACCCGACTGACCCAGTTTTCTTCTGCCGAATCTAAACTTTTTTCCCCCGACCCTGCAACAAGAAAGAAATTGACGGTAAATAAACAACAACCTGCGTGCTGTCCCATCTTCCCTGCCCTGTGAGCTTCCAGGAAAACCAACATTTACATTTGTTTTAAGCGTGTTCAGTGAAAGAAAGTTTCGTTTATGTCCAATCTGACCTCTTCTAAAATGATAAAAAGATCAGGACGACCAACCGATCCTATTTTTCCCCACGATACTTTAACCACAACTCTGTTTTTTCCTTCTCTTTTTTGGGGGTGGGGGGGGGGGGTGGGGCGGGGCTAAGAAAATTTTTGAATTAAGGAGGAAGAAGGAGGAAAGGCGTGTGTGTGTATGTGTGTGTGTTTTTTGTGTTTGCATGTTTGTGCGCGTGTGTGTGTGCGCGCGCGTGTGTGTATGCGTGCATGGGACTGGCTGAATGTTTTAAATTCCACAGGCAGAGATTCATGAGCATGGGCACCAGGAAACAGAACGATGATGTTCCGTCCACCTATCATCACACTTCCTCGTTGTAATCAGCACGCGCGGTACCCGCGTTTATCCTGTATCTTTCTGCATAGGCAGGCAGGCACTGCTGCTGAGAGACGGTGGCATGAACATATTGATGCGAAGAACTCAATCGACATAATTATACAAACCCATAAAACTCTAAGGAAAAAACCCAGGCCAAAACAACTGCGCAATCAGTGATGTAAGGGTGAAATTTTCAATATTTAGTCATTTGTTCGTAAACAAGCGAGGAGCATTTGGTACATTTCAGAACGCATGTCCCTTTAGGCGGCCTTAAATCCCACGAACATGCAACAATTCTTCGACTTATTGAGCATGGCCTCATACATTCTTTTCGCGTCTGGGAGAGATGGAGGGATAGATGGAGGGGTAGATGGAGGGGTAGATGGAGGGGTAGATGGAGGGGTAGATGGATGGGTGGATGAATGGCTGGATTTATAGGTTGATTCATGGGCTGATGGATAGATGGATAGGCGGATGGTTGGATAGATGGATGGATGGATGGATAAATGGATGCATAGATGATGGATGGATGGATGACTGGATGGATGGATGGATGGATAGATGACTGGATGGATGGATGGATGGATGGGTGAATGGATGGATGGATGGATGAATGGATGAATGGACGGAGAGATGGACGGACGGAGAGATGGATGGATAGATGACTGAATGGATGGATAGATGACTGGATGAATGGATGGATGGATGGATGGATGGATGGATGGATGGATGGATGGATGGATGGATGGATGGATGGATGGATGAATGGATGAATGGACGGAGAGATGGACGGACGGAGAGATGGATGGATGGATGATTGGATGGATGATTGATGTTTTTCGGCCTATCAGCCATAGTAGGCTGTGTCGATCCACTGACCAGCCATATCGCTGGTGTTTGAGGTATGGGCAAACCAATACTCACTTTCGCCAGCCATTCGCCATTCACGAAGCGTGTAGGAAGACGCGGTGGGTCATTTCTTACCCCCGACCACAGTGTAATTGTGTCTGGGAGCCTTTCACCTGTTCCTTTCACTATTTCCATGACATCTGTACAGCAGAACTTTATGTATTTATCAATCCGTCCGATCCGAATGTCCTCAGGCCGCGTGTCAATGGCATTCACTGCGCCCAAACGTCTCTGGTCGATACAGCAGTTCCTCTGTAAGTCGGACATTTACAATAGAACCAACGCGTTTCCATGCAATTCCAAAGGGGCGAAGGAACAAGGAATAAAATTCTTACTTTGCTCATATTTCAACCAGCACTTGTGGTTTTGGTAATTAATTGCCAAGGTTCGTTAGCTATAAAACTTCATCCAATCATGCATCCATGTTTTCCATCCGATCGTCCATCCATCCAGTCATCCAATCATGCATCCATTTTTTTCCATCCGATCGTCCATCCATCCAGTCATCCAATTATTTATCCATTTATCCAACCAATCATCCGTCCGTCCATCCATCTACACATCCTTCCACGCCTCAGACTGGGGAAGAGACTCACCGTCCAAGAAAGCTGCCAGTCCATGGGAGTCAGCGTAGAAGTTTGACGGCAAGGCTCTCAGAGCCAGAGCTTCCACAGCCATGCTTGAGTCTGTGCCTGCCTCGACTCACGCACTATTTTGCTTCCCTGTACTTTGCCAACGGGTCACCATCGAGACATCGTCCGGGCAGAGTACGCGTGCGCGACGCTGATTCGCGGAAAGTCACTTCCGGTTGCGCCCCGGGCCTCTTGCGTTGCGTCACGTGACCACAACATCCGGAGTACTTCCGATAGGCGTCCTCGTCACATCCGGTATATGACGATGCCCGTTTCGTTTTGCCTGCCATCCATCTCCGGCATCCTGAAGTGCGAATCCCGAGGGAGCCGTACATTTTGCACCGCAGTGTCGGTTGTCAGTGGCACCCAGATATCAGTGGAGGGAATTTGCACTTGTTCCCATGCAACTCTAGAGCAATTTCCAACTACCGGTAAATCGAGACGACTTCAAAGAGGATGGGTGACGATTGTTTACGCTGTCCGTCTATGTGCTTTTGATCAGTCCTTGAATGCAATGATTACATAATGATATGAATGAGAAACGCTTAGCGCAGATGACCTATGTTCATGTTTAACAGCAAGTGAAGTCAGCTTTGGAAATCATGGTGATTTCTCCTAACATCAAAACAAAACAGAGACAACGAGGTGCGTTAGTTCTGTGATTTTATGCCTATTCTCATTTTCGAGAAGAAAATGTATGGAAATCCTGTTCAGAGAGACAAAAAGATATAGTAAGAGCGTCAGGTTATTCAAAATATATGATCTGGCATGCTTTTGTGTGTGTGTGTGTGTGTGTGAGAGAGAGAGAGAGAGAGAGAGAGAGAGAGAGAGAGAGAGAGAGAGAGAGAGAGAGAGAGAGAGAGAGAGAGAGAGAGAGAGAGAGAGTTAGGTAATTAAGGTTTGTGGGTTGGAAAGCGAGAGAGAAAGGACAACATTTTGTTACGTCAATTCAGAGGCTGGCAATGTGCAAGCTAATTCCAGCCGAGGCACTGACTTCTCTATCCGTTCATCAAACGCCCTATGGATACACAGTGCGTAGCTGCGTCCATTGCCCGATTTTTGTCGCCACTCTTGTTTCCAAGGTAATGCAGAGAATCATCCCTTGTGAATCAGTCCACGATGAAAGACTCGTCCATTTAATTGCACTGTATAAAACACACGATCCTACTCAGCAGTTAACGCAGGTTTCATGAGGCTTCGCCTAGGAAAGGTTCAATCTGTGATTTTTTTTTCGAAACTGGCGCCATTTAGCGCAGCAGAGAAGACACGGCCTACAGGCAGTTAATTTTTGCTTGTCTTGCTTTGTCTAATCCAAATGGCGACCGATGCCAGCTGACGTTAACGCTTGCTCAAAACGCTCGATCGCAGGGAAGGAAAAATTAGATTTCAGGAACTTAAACGCAATAAGGCCAGTTGGGCGCCCGTTAACCTTTTCCCGAGTGTTGCAACACTTGCCACCCTCGATTAGATTTGAGACTGACATTTTGTCTCCGTTGCTGCCTACAACGGTTTATCTGCGCTCATTCCACATGCAATTCCCATTTGTGAGTTTCTAATGTGTCGAGCACAAAGACAGTGGGGGACAAACGGATAGAGTAATGTCATATACTCTTCATCGTCAATTTTTTCTTCCTCCTCTTCCTCCTCTTTCTCATCTTCTTCCTCTTCCTCCTCTTCCTCCTCTTCTTCCTCTTCTTCCTCTTCCTCTTCCTCTTCCTCCTCTTCCACCTCTTCCTCTCCCTCTTTCTCTTTCTCTTTCTCCTCGTCCTCGTCCTCCTCCTCCTCCTCTTCTTCTTCTTCTTCTTCTTCTTCCTCTTCTTCCTCTTCTTCTTCCTCTTCCTCTTCCTCTTCCTCCTCCTCCTCCTCCTCCTCCTCCTCCTCCTCCTCCTCCTCCTCCTCCTCCTCCTCCTCCTCCTCTTCTTCTTCTTCTTCTGCTTCTTCTTCTTCTTCTGCTGATTATTCTTCTGCTTCTTCTTCTTCCTGAAGTCGACCACACGCCAAATGAACAGAGGTGCCAAGATTGAAATAGTCTGGGACAACTTTTTTAAAAACCAAAGGAAGAAGTGATGACCCTGTGAAAGCGTAAACTTCAATGTTTGCAGGAAATCGCGTCGCACGGGCATCTCACTTGAACCAAATAAAGTCAAACATTTTGGAAGGCAGCCTAGAAGCTTAAGATGGATCTCAATTTTGGGGGAGGAGAGGAGGAGGAGGAGGGGTAGGGGGGTAGGGGCAGGAGAAGGAGAGGGGGGAGGAGAAGGAGAGGGGGGAGGAAGGAGAAAGAGGAGGAAGGAGAAGGGAGGGGGACGACGGAGAAGGAAGGGGGAAGGAGGGGGGAGGGGGTAGAGGGGGAGGGGGAGGAGAAGCGACGATTTTTTCCCCTGCGAGCTGTACTTGTTTGTTCAAGCACACGGAAGTTCCTTTCCCCTACTTGAATCATGCACAACTCGGATGCAAAATTGGCCGTTATCATTAATATTTTCCTATCCTAACAGACACATATACTTTGTTTGTTTGTTCGCGTGTTTGTCTGTCTGTTGTGTGTTTGTTTGTAGCCTCCTGATTTGTCACATGCAAAGCAGTTTTCTATATCGGTAGTGCAGCCTCAGTCATTAAATTTTAAAAAAAGTTATTCAGAAAAGAAAAACCGACTGAAATCAAATTACGTTGAGCCGAGAATTTCGTCGAGTGTTCAGCTTGTCAACCAAAGCAAGTCAATGTTTTTGTGAGTAACCAATTGTTCACGGGTATCTTCACTCGAAAATAAAACCTCAAACCATGGTGATACATGAGGCCAAAAGTACAAAATGTGAGACGTTCATTTTTTTAAACCTCTGAAAACTTTTTTGTCCTTCCCGTGTGACCATGCAACATATTTACGCTTCTGAGAAGCAAACAAGCCATCTCAGTCAACGCACCCTGCAACACAAGCTAACAATGCTGTGCCACGGGTAATCTAGTTCCTGCTGGCTCATTCCTCTTCCGCTGAGCGTACTTCCCCCGATCGAAGAAGTTTCGCATGTGTTCTTCGACGCTACCTCTGAAAGCTATCCGTCTACAAGGGGCACTTCTGTGATGTCCTTTCCCGAACTTCATGGAACAGTTAAGAGCTTCTCTCTGAAGACGTCCCCTAGCGTGATCTCCATGCGATCCGGTGCAGACTGGCGGGCGACACCCGCCAGTCTAGAACGGTGCCCATGATGGTCCCGGAGTTGGCAGCATCGCAGGCGCGGAGACGGGTCTCAGGCGCCAGAGATTCATTCACTCCCAGCATCGATCCACCCGCGCCGGGTTGTGGCGGGAGAAACAGCCGACAGCACGTCTCTGTCTTTGAACAGTGCCAACTAAACGCAGGCCAGTCTCCCCTGGCGGCCGAGCACTGAGCTTCGGAGTGCACGTCCAGAAAGGGAAGAGAGCGACCGAGGGCTTGCAGAAGGATCTCTGGATCTCTCCCAGGGTAGGTGGAGTCCCTTTGCTAACCTCACCCTCTCTCCCAAATTGCGTGGATCTTTCTCTCTCTCTCCCTCTCACTGGGGTCAACGGCGTTTCCATCAGGATCTTCGATTTTAATTTCCAGCGTTGTCTTGTCTGTCTGCACTGATAGGTTCCGACCCACCTAGTGCACTGATGGGAAGGCGGGAAGGAGAGATAAAAGAGAGTGATAATCAGCAAAATGAATGAGTGCGTCGCAAAGGACTCTGCTTGCATGCAAGGCGAGTTAAGGAAACAGGGTAAGCTTCAAAGCCGAACAAAGCATTCATCCTCCTGACGTTGTTCTAACTAGGGTACCTGATTGCCTTTTCCATGTCTACGTCGTTTATTCGGTCTGTTGTTTTAGGGTAATCCAACCGCAAATCCTTTTCTGCTTGCCTACAAGTAGGCGAAGAGAATGGTTGGAAAAGTGAGATTAACTGAACGATGCTTTAAGCAAAAATTAGTGTTGGGTTGGCGGTTTTGTACGCTTCTTGGGACTGAAGAAGGCGAACTTCAGTCGTGGACATTTGTTTGTGAAAGACAGAAACGTTTCATGTCAGTGGATCAGCCATAACCGCGATCTACAAATTATCTTTGAATCTCTTCCACAGATTCCGTTGATGTTGCTGGTAAATGTCAAGACAATGTCATCTTCTTATGACACATGCCTTAAAACGTTCTCTTATAAGAATCAGTGTGGTCAGAAAAGCTAGACTTTTGCAAAAGTAGATGCACGTTTGTGTTTGTTCCCCGGCAATTAAGACACAGAGTGTGAAGAGACAATCACTCGGACAGTTGAAGGATTACCCCGCAATCTAAACACTGCAAAACCAGAGGGGTGTCTGCTGTCTGGAAAGAGGATAGTTGCATGGAAAAAGAATGGATTTTGAAATGGATAACGACGACTCTCACGGCAAACTTGGCATACCGCATGGACCGTGAGTAGACTATAAATCGAATGAGCTAAAATGTGCGGGAAATGAGCGAAGTATGAGTGGTGATAACAATGAGGGAACTCGTTACTAGGATAGAAGAGGAGATAAATGCATACATTTTGGTACAGTTTTGTAAGAGTCAAAAACCAATACACTGCAATATGCTTATGATTGACAAGAAGTAAAGAGCTGGATGTTGCTTCATATAAATCGGTAACCACCAACCGTTGGGTTCAGGAAGTGACGAAATTAATGGAGCGATAAAGAGAGCAAGTCGTGCTGGAAAACAATAAACTATCAGTCTACAGGAAACGTTCACAACTTCATTTGCTACTTTAGCTTACAACAGCTGATGAAAACCACCAGACATGAGCAATGGAAACCTGCAAGATGTACACACCCTGGCAAAGAAGAAAGTCGAGTTTGAAGCAGTGTAAATAATGAGGTCAGAGTGTTGGGGGGAAGGTGGAACTTTTCCGCCTGTGTTGTGGGGAGATCGGGGACGAGACGAGGCTGGAGGCAAAAGCACCATGACCTTTCACTGGACAGAGCTGGGTCTTCTGGCCCCGGCCGTGGGGGCGTCGCCGCCATTACGGAGCAGGCCTGCTCCGCCTGGGGAAGATTGAAATGAATGGTCATGCCGCCACAGCAAGGGACTCTGTCCAGAACCCATGATTCAGGCTGCTTGTTTTGTCTGGAGACAGAGAGAGAGAGAGAGAGAGAGAGAGGGACGACTAACATGGAACCATAGCGGTATATAATGTCCACAACGCTTATTGAAGCTGCTTTTCCGCCAGCCGAACTCGCATAACCAAGGATAGTATTTGAATAAGTTATTCACACTTTTTATCGATGGGATACACACGTTCCAGTATCAACATTAATGTTTTTCCTCTAGAGAAACCACTAAGATCAACAAGCTGGCACTGCAAAGATTCACCGTCATTTTACATGCCCCGACCTTACCAACAGATACCAAAAAAGAATATCCTGATTTTGCGACAACAGATATTGCAGGATTAGTTATCCAGGTAACTACTTTGCATTGAAGTCCTCCTACGAGAGAACGACTAGTCAGATATAATGCTTTTGCAAAAGTCGATGCCAGCAAACCATGTTCACCTGAAAGTAAGATACAGAGCACAAAGAGCACCCTGTTTAAACAGCTGGTGGTTGGTCAGGTTGCTAATCCCCAAATGGACATTTGCCTTAAACTGTTTCTAGATTAGGGAAACCCTGTCTGCTACTTCACTATTCAAGTAAAAAAAAGGAACAAGGCACTTTGACATGGCCTGAATTTGTCACCAGTGATCCGGCTTCCTGCTGTGCAGAGAAAAAAAACCAACAGATGGACTTGCCTCTCTAGCTAAAGATGCTTCTGGATCGGTCATCCAGTCTGGCGATCAGAGGAAAAGTCCAACACGAAGGACATGCCAAGATATCGGAGAGAACTATCCAAAACCAGTGGCCCGAACTGCCGGTTCAGTGGAGGTAAAACTAAACAGATGGGCATGACACCACCCTGGGGGAAAAACCTCCTCAGTAACGCTGAAATGGTCGTTATGGGCAACATTTCCGGACACTGTACCTGAGGTACTCTGTCCGATAGATTAAAAAATGATTTTGAAATACTTCGGTAACATTTATAAGTTTCATATTTTCTGGGATGGTTTGTGCATGGATGAAGATGACTTTGGAGCCAAAATACGAAAATCAAATCAAGGGAGTGTGGCTTTAAAGCGCTCATAAATTATCGGACAGAGTACCTCAGGTACAGTGTCCGGAAATGTTGCCCATAACGACCATTTCAGCCTCAGTAACCACGCCAGTGCATCACTTCTCTTGAGAGAACTCCCCATGTCAATTCAATGACGCGACTTTAAGTGCGTATGCGAGTACGTAAGCATCGTGCACATTCTGAAAACTATCAATTTTTCGCAAGGACTATGATTATGAACTACGTGACGAGAAAACTGTCAGGTTAAACTGGGAAATGACGCCAGCTTACCATTTAAAACCGGCTTTATCCCCAGCCACAACCCATCTCCCGATTCCACCTACTTTTAATGTTACCAGAATGCATGTCCATGAATTATCGACAAACGTGTCATGTCCGTAAAATGTCAACGATTTTGTTAGATTGCTGATCCAGCCAGACTGAGCGTGCTTCAGATGTGTGGTCAATGGAGTGGGAGGAACTAAATTTGAACACAGCGTGTCAGCAGCTAACGGAGATGCGCTTTTGAGAAGTCACGATTTCCCAAGGGCAATCAACCATTTTCCAGCCAGAGAAAACGGGGGCGTTGGTGTAGCTGAAAGATCATGTAAAGGTCATGAATGAATCGAAATATAAATACTCAGAAGGCAAACAGTTGTCCTTTGTGAAAAGAAATGGTGATTAAGCATTCTGCCGTGGTGTGAAATTCCGATGCAGAAAAATGCTTCCCCCCCCCCCCCCCCCCCCCCCCCTCCCGTTTTGAGCAAATGTTTCTCCATCAAACTCACATGGCGTGATATATTGGCCAATTGCTGTTTTCCGATTTAAAGTGCCAACTGTTATGGAATTTACTGCAACTTGTATACATATGTTGTGTTTACAGTGTTCTGATGCGAGAGGGTCACTCGTGAGGTACATATAGCTTGTATGTTAAATCTTGGTCCTACTTCGCGATAACAAGAACGGTATTATCTTGTTTCTGTGTGTTCAAAACGACTCATTTGAATAGTGTGTATACGTTTAATCCCATCCTGACAGGTTGTTTTACTGTAGCAAAATATTTGTCCAATACGGCAGTTTTATCTTGTCTCGATCCAAGAACGACCATGCAATTTTGTGCAACGCCCGAACAACTTAATTTAACAACGTGCAGCACAATATTCAGCGTCTACAAAACTCTTTAATAACTGTTTCGGTAGTCACGCAAAGATACATGCAGTCTATAGGGACAAACGCACCTTTTTCCAAGACGTTAGAGCCTACAAATGTCATTGGGGCATGCTTAGATTTTTTTCTCTAGTATTCATGACAAACCATCGCTCGTGTAGGCCTACTCTTTTTTTAAATAAATCATCAGAAGCATTCTCTTCAGACCCTTATTTTTGCAGGATTTTTCCCCCCAAATGTCAAATCACGCAATTTGATTTTCTTTATTAAGTCGATGCAAAGAAGCACGCACGTTTATGAGATAATCTCATTATATGAAATATGAACCGTGATGAGCACGATTCCTAATTCCATGTTTTCAAACTTTCTTTGTGTGAGCGTTTTGTCAGATAATGAAAATGCTAGCTCACTGGAACCATTCTCTTAGTTCGTGAACAGAAACGGGCAACATACCAACAGGTGCAAATGATTCATGAAGGTCCCGGCTTTAAACTGATACAGATCCTTCGAGCGTATGAGCAGCAGATACAGTCAGGCATAATTATTCATGCAGTTCTTCCATAGGCCGATGACCCACATGCAACAAAGCAGAAAAGAGGGGAAGAGCTAAATAAGCAGAAACGCATTTTCTGTTCGTCTGCAGTATTGGACCTTCCCAGTGAGCGAGTGAAACATGGCGTGCCAGACCTCGTTCCCGAGGGGCTCCCATTTCGCTCTCAGTGCTGGCTGAGTTAGTTTTCTCTGCCTGAAAAGGTCACACAGGAGATGAAGGTTGGAGATTTCAGACGCACGGGAAGCTCCAGGGATGCATCGAAAGCCCCTGGCTCTCAGGTCTCCGAGTTTAGGCAGTACACGGCAGCTTAAAAAACGTTGGCAGATCACAAAACCGAGAAGAAGAAGGAGGAGGGAAAAGACACCTCCTTCTGTCAAGACTAAGACATGTTTGTATCGAAGTGAGACAGATGTCTTGTGATGGAGGAGAGGAGAAAAACAAAGACGAAAAATCGATAACTTGCTGAAGCGGCCAAAGAAGGGGAAGCTTACCCTGCAAAGGATCAATTCGCTTTTCTTTGTAACTTGTTTTACACAAATGTTTCTCTTAAAGCGAATTAAAGTCCATATTTAAATATAGGCCAGACAAAGTACAGACATGTCATCGCTTTGTCTTTCGACGGTATTGCACTTTTGGAGCTTTGTTGTTGTGTGAGAAATGGATCAAATGTTTGTCGCATGTTATGAGATTGAAGCGATGCTGGTCTGCCTTTTCTCCCTCAACTGATTATGTCTTCAGAGATGCTTCAGTACATATACTATTGTGTTCTGCATTAATATAAGAGTTCATTAGAACAGTTTAAATTGGTATGATTTTGTTTGGCCGCCCCACCCAGTGCACAAGAATATGAAGAGCAGGGGGAGGTTGATGACTGACTTAGTTATGGCCAGAGAAAGAGGGGACAGCTGCTTTATTTAAGATTTAATTTTTAATTCATAGTTGCCAAAGATCACGAATATCCTGACAAATGGTATCCATGAAATCTCAGAACTTCATCCTAAAACTTTACACTGAAATATTGATCCTTCAGAACTCTTGGTATTTTTTGGTATGTCCTATTTATGTCATTCATAATTGTGGAGTTTTGCTTTCGTTTATGCCTGTACACAAAGAAAGATTATTCACTGCAAAGAGTGTCTGGGTAAATGGAACGACGTCTAGTTTTCAATTTACAACAGCCTTTAACAGTTCAAATCCATTGTCTGAAAAAATTTGCCCTACCACAACCGCCGCGAGATACTGTCTTCTTCAGGCGGAGCAATGGTTGGAGAGTTTTTTTCGGCCTGCTCCAGTGGTTCGGTACAGCAAGAGCAGTTGTGGACATCCATCTGATCCATAGGGCAACACGAAGATGCGCCACTGCTGGTCCCTTTTACTGCTCAAGACCTGCATCCGCCATGGAAGGCAACTGTCGGAAGGACGCTTCTTGGCGCAATGACGACAAGAGAAAAACAAGGCTGCTGTAGGCTGGTCTATCTGTGGCCTACGAATGTCATCCCTGCTTGGTGCTTACTGCTTCATTGTGCTCTTGAAGTATGTCATTGTGACTGAAGTATACCTCACTGTCTTCAGGTGGTTCTGCTCGATGGAAATATCTCCCGGATGGCAACATTGTCAATTGCAGGAGCCTGAAGACTTTGAAGTGTGGTTGGGGTTTCCCTCTAGCTCTCTTCCTGCCTTGTGTTTTCAGTGCAGCTGACCTGCGAGAAAGCCAGACGACACGGTGGAGGGAGATGATTGCCTGAGTTATGCGGTCATAGCAAGGATTCCCATAATTTCCAACGCTGAAGTGTTTGATATGTATGGGCGCAGTCTAGTAGGCGTCCGTCATTCTCGACGGACCATGGATCCGTGCCGCTGGATGCCAACCCTGTCCCATTGACACCGTCTGCTGTGGGTCAGAAGTCCGATTTGGGATTGGCAGTCCAAACCGCAACTTTTGCATCTGAAAGTCGAAGCTGGAATGTTCGCCCTAAGCTGGGTCTTCCTATAAAGGCTCTTGTTGTCTGCCTTCCTCTGAAACTGTGTTAGGGCTCTCTGCACTCCTGCCCCAAAACCCTACCTCCCTCTCTGCACTCCTGCCTCAAAACCCTACCTCCCTCTCTGCACTCCTGCCTTAAAACCCTACCTCCCAGGTGTGCACGCCGATCCCCAGTGCATCAAGATCACGCTTGTATACGTCTTTATAGCGCTGCTGGGGTTAATCAGTTGGCCTCAGTCCCTCTGTGAGATCTCCGAAGAGGAAATCTTTGGGAATTAACCCATCTTCCATATGGGCGACGTGACGCAACAAGTGCAGTCGCCTTTGCTTGAGGAGGGTATGTATGGAGGGGACCCCTGCCTCACACACTGCACTGGTGGGTGTGTGACCTCTCCATGTGATACTCAGGATGCGTCTCAACCAGCAATGTTGGGGCGCAGCACCCTGCTGAACAAGATATTCATACACACAAAATATGTCAGAGAAACGTTTGCCACAGCAATACAGGTATGCATAATTGTCATTCGACGAATAGAAATTGTGCCTCCTGATCGGTCCAAAACTCACAAAGATTATGCACGTTTTATCTCATATTTGTCCTCGTCTAGAACATTGCCTCTGCAAAGAGGAACGAAAGAGCATAAACGTCGCTCACGACAGTGTATGGTATCCACAGCGCTCGGTAATCAAGTGATGGCAAAATGCGGACAGTCCGAGGGCGCTGTATGAGATTAAAACGACGCTGCAAGAACTGTTCCGGCTCTTGGACAGACCACGAGGGAGGGGATGAGAGTGGAGGTGGGGTGAGGGGGGGGGGGGGGGGGAGTTGGGGTTGTGATGTATGGCGTGGGGTGATACCTCGCAGGATCACAATAGCGAATACGACCGTTCTAGAATAAGCTCCTCAGCTTCCAATGGCTGTTTGGCCGTGAATCTAATGGATGACAGCAAGATATACAGGAAAGAGAGGGGAGATGGAGAGAAATAAGGGGAATGAGGGGGAAAGGGGGGGGGGTGTATTATAGATGGGGTTATGAAAAGAAAGAACAGGAAGAGTGGAATGTAGACATGGTGTAAGGATACAGTGAAGAGGGCTGGGGTGAGGTGGAGGACTGGAGTGATGTGAAGATGGGGTGGGATGACGTGGAAGGGTGGGGCGGTGTAAGGTGGAGAGGTGGGGTGGAGTGAAGGTAGGGTGGGAGGAGGTGGATGGGTGGGGTGGAGTGAGGTGGAGAGGTGGGGTGAAGTGAAGGTAGGGTGGGAGGAGGTGGATGGGTGGGGTGGAGGGGTATGATGAGGTGGAGAAGGTAGAATGAGGTGGATGGGTGGGGTGGAGTGAGGTGGAGTAAAGTGAGGGTAGGGTGGGGTGAGGTGGAGGGGATGGGAGGGGGTGAGATGGGGACGGAGTAAGGAGTGGGGGAGACATCTGACTGGAGAATGATGCTCCATGGGGTGGCTGCTGTACACGTGCAGGTTGGGTCAGGGTAGGCTGAGAAGGAGAAACTGGGAGGGAGGGGAGGAACAAGGACCAGTCATTCATGGGAAAGGGAGTGTTAGATGACCAAGAGGAAAATGAGCACCGCCGATACCAAATGAAATGGTTGAGGTCTCACTCTTTCATGGGGCGCTGAGAGGGGGTGGCTGAAATCGTAGACAGGTCAAAGTTGAGTCTACATGTAGAGTGATCGTGAATGTAGGAGGGGATACAGTAGAAGCAGTGATGGGCGGACTACTTGTCGCGCTCTCCCGCTACACCCCCCACCCCCCTGGGGCTAGAGTGAGGTCGGAGCCACTCCCCCGGGGGGGGGGGGGGGGGGTGATTTCCCTGTCGCTGCCACCGCATTCGTCCCGCCCCGATTAACCCTTTCATTCCCAGCACTCGCACTGAATTAACGCGCGTCCGGGAACTCAGTCGCCAGCGGCGTGAGCTTGGGGTGGAAGATGAAGAATGATGACAAGATTATTAATTTATTGTGGCTGCCTTGGGAAAAAGAGAAAATGTGTGTGTGTGTGTGTGTGTGTGTGTGTGTGTGTGTGTGTGTGTGTGTGTGTGTGTGTGTGTGTGTGTGTGTGTGTGTGTGTGGCATTCTGAACACAGAGATCATAGTGTCTCTGACACAGGTTGGTCACGTGACTTCGGCTCCACATTCCATTGATTCTACCAATCAAAATTCAACATGATCAGAAGACCATTGAGAGTAAAAAGAGGCGATTCTATTTCACTCCAATTATTTATCCCGATAGATAAACACAAATTTGGTGTTCTAATAAAACTAATCTATGAGATTTTCAGGAAATCATTTGAGAACTACTTTTAGCGCGAACGTGTCTATAAGGTTGCAAACTGCCCTGAGCACGTGCGATTGTGTATAGTAATACCAAAGATTATACAGTTATGAATAGTCTTTGGTAATACACGCGATCTTTGGACCTACGCAGCAAAAAGGATTCCTATGGGTCCGGGATGGTTTCGTGAATCTATGGTTATACTCTCGCAAGTAAATGCTTTCTGGCCGGAACCTGTGGTCTAACTGCCTTCACACTGTTTGACGAGCTCCACACTTCGATCATTCGGTGTCGACTGATGGAGTCAGTAAGTGATTTAACCTGTGTTGAACGTTAATCGAATGGAAGTTTCTTCTGTAGGAATCCGTCCGATTCCGAAGTTCGATATTATCGGATAGCTCAGAAGCAGTTTTTCTAAGTTTTATCCTTCTAAGCATACATTAAATTAATGATTCCTCAT
>JAWQFJ010002045.1:30000-37735 GCA_034096865.1 Theodoxus fluviatilis
GCAGCAGCTGCACTACCATCACCCCACAACCTCCACCACTACTACTGATGACGCTGCTTTTACCATTGACGTTGTTGCTATATCATATAGCAACTACCACGACATGTACATTCCTTCTTCCATCGCTATCACTATCTCTGCGACATCGCTGCTTTCACCTCCTCTCTTCTTCTTGCCTCCTTTCTCTCGCCTCCCTCCTCCTCCTCCTCCTCCTCCTCCTCCTCCTCCTCCTCCTCCTCCTCCTCCTCCTCCTCCTCCTCCTCCTTCTCCTCCTCCTCCTCCTCCTCCTCCTCCTTCTCCTCCTCCTCCTCCTCCTCCTTTTGCTCCTCCTCCTCTTGCTCCTCCTCCTCTTGCTCCTCCTTCTCCTTTTGCTCCCCCTCCTCCTTCTCTTCATCATCCTCCTTTTGCTCCTCCTCCTCCTTCTCTTCCTCCTCCTCCTTTTCCTCCTCCTCCTTTTGCTCCTCCTCCTCTTGCTCCTCCTCCTCCTTTTGCTCCTCCTCCTCCTTTTGCTCCTCCTCCTCTTGCTCCTCTTGCTACTCTTGCTCCTTCTCCTCTTGCTCCTCTTGCTACTCTTGCTCCTCCTCCTCTTCTCCTCCCCCTCCTCTCGCTCCTCCTCTTCCTGATCCTCCTCTTGCTCCTCTTCTTCTTGCTCCTCCTCCTCCTCCTCCTCCTCCTCCTCCTCCTCCTCCTCCTCCTCCTCCTCCTCCTCTTCCTCCTTCTCCTCCTCTTGCTCGTCCTCTTGCTCGGCCTGCTCCTCTTCCTGCTCCCCCTCCTTCTCCTCCCCTTCCTGCTCCTCCTCCTCTTCCTGTTCCTCCTCCTCTTCCTGTTTCTTCTCCTCCTCCTCTTCCTACTCTTTCCCCTCCTCCTCTCCCTGCATCTCCTCCACCTCTGCACTTCGAAAGCTGTTCACCGACCTCCCTTCAAAACATCTACTGGAGTAATCTCCAAGCGCGAATCCTCTCCACGCCATCTCTGTGTTTTCCTAGGCTCCACAAAGCTTTCATGAGCTCATCGTGTGACCACAGGCGTTCCAGAGGCATTTCTTTCCCCGGCATTTCCTGATCTGCATGAGGTGCTATGCCCTGTATTGTGCCCACGCATACTGTTTGCCAGACGAGCGAGCCGGGAGAGGGCTTGAGGGAAAAAATTAATGGAAGGATCGAGCATGATGAGTCCAATCAAAACCTCCCATTTCTCTTTGACTGCATTGGTCTTTCGGTGATATCCATTACATTACCCGACGATCACATGGAAATGTTCGCTGGAAAAACAGTCTCGAATTGCAAGGAGCGACATTGCCAGGCTGTAAAAACCTTGCCTTAATATCCCTGAAGATCCCTGAAAATGCCATCGATTCGTACTCTAAACTCGACTTCTTGTGTCTTTCGACGCCTGATTTGAGGTTGGGTTTTGTTAAGAGGAGGTGGGTTTATTTGGGGGTGTGGGTTTTGTTTTTTCTCTCTTACTGATGCACGTCGATTGCCCTATATATCACATCCTACGAAATGCTTGCAAGTTGCTCAAATAAATTAAGTCACTTGCAGTCGGTGCCTCCGGAAACGAACAAATTGATGCACGCCAGAGAGAGAATAGTAACTCCTTCCCCATTATGTCCTTAGAGGTAACAGACTGAAAAGATTCATCAGGAACTTAACATTCTGGCTGTATTCATGGCTTGTTGAACCGTTACAAAATTTTCTTCTTTTGTAAATAGAAGGGCAAGTATTTGTTGTTGTTTTCGATTTGTATCAGATTCCGTTTGTGACGCTCATCTCAACGCTTTATATTTGACATCGACCTGCAGGTGTTGAAGTCTTGAATGCCACGGACACCATTTCCACAATTTCACTATTTGCAACCCTGACGAGACAACTTTTGAAGAGGATTTCGACGACAGTGGGCAAAACCAGATCATAGATGCCAGAGAACGCAGGAAAGCACCAGCTTCTGTGTCTGAGACAGCGTCCCCTTAGTCTTCGAGTGGCTCCTTTACAACTTGATTCATCAGCAACACTCGGTCCCTCGGAAGACCCAAAGTCCCCAGGATCAGCCGATGACAACGACGATGAGGAGAGACATGCGGAGAAAATGTTTTTTAAGTTATAGACTCGTCCCTCAGCTGCAAGGTTTCCTAATGTAACTTTTCGTGAGTTGTGTAACTGCCACCTTTTCTGGACAGAGCTGTATCGTTTGAACTTCTTACCCTGTCTCCGTGCTAGCAGGTCTCAACAACAGGCCGTGAGGCCAGAAATAATCCGGGCAAGATTTCTTTATTTTACTGGTCGCTACTCTGAGATCGGATAATAGGGTAAATAGGGCAAAATCAATGGGATTGCGTGTGAGATGGAGCATCATGAAGCCAGACAAAAGTCCTACTATTCCGCCTGAGGTAATCAGTCGTCACAGGTCTTGGACAGACAACACCGCATCGTTTTCCTTCGTCCTTCCTGCCATGTCTGGAGCGTGGGAGTTCCTGTCAATATTTTTTAACCCTTCGATATATTTACAGTCTGTTGCGTCTCTGGCGATGTAATCTTTCACCGTGCTGACGGTTAGTCCTAGACGTTGAGTCATCAGTAGCGTTGACCGTCAGCATTTCCATGGCTAATGAGCTCCATCTCGGCACCCCATTACAATATTCATGGACATTTTGTGCCCTTTCAGGAAAATATGTGAAAGACCTCATTAGGAGGAAGGTGAGCGAGAAAATCTATGAGAATCTTATGGATTCCTTTTTCTCACTCGTCGACAAACGTTGCTTTCGATGTTGGAACCGTCTCAAAATGGCGCCGCGATGGAGCAGTACGGTAATACGTTGTTTACCTGAGTTTCATTGCCAATGGTCCTGCCACACCGTGTTGGGACTCAAGCGAAAAATACGTTGACCTCGTGTGGCTAGTTGTATACAAAAGGAAGACGAAGATGTTTGTGAGGACTAGGTTCAAGGCATGAGCCCATGAATATCAGCCAGAATTTTTTAAGTTCCTGAATGAAGGATCTTTTCATCATCGTGTATCCTCTAATGGACTTAATGGGGGGAGAATTTGGTTACCTAGATTCTCTGCGGGTTGCAGGGACGATGATCGTGCGATGGTCAGTGATTTGTGTGCGTTTAGGCCCGGAGGCACCGGATACGTACGCAGGGACGATTTATGTGGTTATTTGAGTGCCACTTGCAATCATATTCGATAGGAATGTGATACTATTGATGGGCAAAATTAGTACGAGCGTGCCAGTCAGGTAAGGGAGAAGAAAACGAAACTCGCTTACAGACAGTAACCCTGCTAATATAAACGTAGCCAAACCGTGCTCTGGCGGTTTAACTGAAACCCAGGACCTTCAAATCGATGCAGTCGAAAGAACCCAAAGAAGTCCGAGTATTTGGGAGAGTGACGAATCAGATGTGCATTTTTCCATTGGTCATCTCAATATGGCTAGTTAATGGGCGACAAGGTTTTTAAACAGCATCCTGGCAAGTGTCGCTCAGGCTTTGCAATGTTCGAGATCGGGTGTTTTTTTATTATTGGTCCAGGCGAACGAGAATTGTTCCATGTGATCGTCGGGTAGATAGATAGTGGGATCATACACGGCGTGAAGCGACCAAATTGCAGTCGAAGGAAGTAGAAATTGTGAGTGTTGTGATTTGGACTCGGTGCATTCTCTTGTATTTCCTTTTGCGCATTAATTTTTTTGATCGGCGGTTGGAGTCAGAAGAGGGTGGGCCCTCTCCGCTCTGCTCTTCTGCGAACTGTAATGCTTGGGCACGAATACAGGGCATGGGCACCTCATGCAGTATCAGGAAATGCCGGGGGGAAGAAATGCCTCTTTAACGCCTGTGGTCACACGATGAGCCCTCATGAAAGCTTTGTGGGAGCCTAGGAAAAGCACAGAGATGGCGTGGAGAGTGAGATTCGCGCTTTGGGATATTAGCTCCAGTAGATGTTTGAAGGAGGTCGTGAACATCTTTCGAAGTGCAGAGTGAGGAATGGCAGAGGTATGTAGGAGTGGAAAGAGTAGGAAGGATGAGGATGAGAAAAGCGAGGAAGTAGGAAGGAGAGAGGAGGAGGGACAGGAAGTTAGAGGAGGATGAGTCGAGAGGGGGAGGATGCATGGAGGGGGAGCAGGATAGGAGGAGCGAGGTTTGTGGGGGGGCCGGAGCGAAGTAGTGTAGACCTAGCAATGATTAAAAAAAAAAAGGATGAAGAAATGGAGTGAGGAAGCTTGTGATGGGAGAGTGTTAGGATGAATGGTGTATGGGGTGGTAGAGTGGAAAGGGTGGGATTGGGATGTGGTGGCAGGGAGGTGGTATGGAAGTAGGAGGATAGTCAATAAGAATGGAGCAAAGAGGTGAGGATCTGAGAGAGAGTAGCGTGATTGTTGAGTGGTAGATGGAGGAGAATAGTAGTATGAGGAGTCAATATTATTCAATATTGATCATACTTAGGAATGATCAATCACATTTATTCTATAGTATCATATATTATTTATTAATACCCAATTAGGGTGAATCTCCGTCATTCGTGGCTAGCTAACACAACAGTATTACTTATTCATTCGATCTTTGTCTTAGTACCTCACTTCCTTGTTTTTGCTGCGCTCCTCCGTCGGGTTGCTGCCGTCTTCTAGTGCTTTCTCCTAGTCTCCTCTTGATGCTCCGCTCAGTTGGGCTACTGGGCGTTGCTGCCCCTCCTCTTGCTCGCGTCCCCACCTCCTCGACTCGCTCCGTTTTCGCTCTGTACTCCTGATTCCGTCCTCTATGCTCCTCTTAGCTTTGTCTTGCTCCTCCGTCCTCCTCGATTGGGCTCGCTCCTTCGGCTGGGCCTCTCTCCTCCTCACTCGCTCTTGAGTGCCTCCTGTGCTGCTCAAGGGTCGTCTCAGATTGCAGCGTGCGTTCCATATCGGGAGAGAGTTGGCTCGGGCTGCTCCTCCTTACCGCTGCCTCAGACGGGATGACCTCGACGTTTCCCTCCATCGTACACCTTCCTCTCCTCCTCCTCTTCCTGTTGCCTCCTGCGGGTCTCAGAGTTGCCTGTTTCTTACTCGCTCCTGTCCTCTTGCCTCCGTCTTTGATGGTCCCCATGACCCTCCTCTCAGGGCTGCTATTCTCCTCCACCTCTGCACGTGTCGAGAGGGCTGTTGCACAAAGGGTACGAACGGCTCGGCCGTGGAATCAAAACATCTAGCGTGAGTAAATGCTCCAAAGGCTGCGACAAATGCCGCGGTCGCGACCCATCGGTCTTGTGTGTTTCACGTGAGGGCTGCGCACAAAAGCTGTATCAATGAGCCTCACGGCTGACCAAAGTGAGAAGGACGAAAAAGAGAGAGTGGAAGGGTAATGAATGTCGTTCGGTCAGTGGAGGGCATTTCTTTATTCCCGGAGCGAATGTTCCTGATCTGCATGAGTGCTATGGCCCTGTAGGTGTTCTCGGGACGGGTGCAAAAGGGGTGGGCATGAGAACTGTTTTAGCGCAGTACGGGAGGTGAGCGTTGAGCCGGGAGAGGTGCTTGAGGGAAAAAATTAAATGGAGATTATGAATCGAGAATGATTGAGTCCCAATCAAAACCTCCACCAAAATAGTTCTAATTTGACTGTCATTTGGTTCTTGTTCGAGTTGATAATCCATTACATTGCCCGAGAGGGAACGATCAACATGGAAATGTTACGCTGGGGTTGCAAATGACAAAGTCTCGAGAATTGCAAGTGAGAGAGCAAAGGTAATTTGCCCAGGCGTGTAAAAAACCGTTAGGCCGTATAGATATTCCCTAAGGATCCGCTGGTGAACTAATGCCATACGATATCGTTACTCGTAAGAGAGTCGTATTGGAGGGGGTCGACTTCTTGTGTCTTTCGACGCCTGATTTGAAGGGTGTGGGTTTTTGTAAGAGGAGGTGGGTTTATTTGGGGGTGTGGGTTTGTTTTGTTACTCTCCTTACTGTGCAAGTCGTGTGTTGCCCTGAGTATATCACGATGTCCTGCCGAAATGCTTGCAAGTTTCTCAAGATGAATTTGAGGTCATTAGATGCAGTCGTTGCCAGGTCCGGAAAACGTACAAAGGTGTGGAGTGCAGGCGGCCGATGAGGAGAGTATAGTAACGGTAGGTCCTTTGCCCCATTGATGTCCTTGGGGTATGGGTAGCAGACTGAAAAGAGTTCAGGCATGGAGACTTATATACGATTTCTGGGCTGTGTTCATGGGCTTGTTGAAGCCGTGGTTACAGATTTTCGTCTTCTTTTGTATAATAGAATGGGCCGAGGTAGTGTTGTTGTTTGGTTTTGGCTGATATTGTATTCAGAATTCCGTGTTTGTGACCTGCGAGATGGGGCTCCAACGCTGTGTTATGTCTTTACGATGCGGACAGCGTGAAGGTGTTGAAGGTACTTGCGATGCGCACGGGTGCACAGTGTAGTTTCCGGACAGATTTTCAGCTAAATTTGCAACCGGGCTGAATAAGACAGCTTTTGTGAAGAGGGAGTGTATTCGGACGACAGTGTGCAATAACCGATGAGAGTCATGAGATGCCAGGGAACGGCAGGAGACGCGACCGCTCTGGTTGTCTGAGACAGCGTTCCCTCGCTTGGTCTTCGTAAGTGGGCTCCGTAGTTACACTTGATTCAGAATCGTCAAAGTGACTCGGGTTCCCAGGTGCGGAAGACCAAAAAAAAGGAAGAGTCCCCAGGATCAATCGGCACGTGACAACGACGATTAGGAGAGAGTACATTGCGGTATGCAAATGTTTTTGTGCTTTTCGTTTGCGTTGTTTTCTGTTCGAATCTCTACACTATTTCGGCCTTTGAATAGACTCGCACCCAAAGAGAAATTTTCTCTTTTTTGTTCAACCGTTTCCTCCTCGTCAGCTGCATAGGTTTTCCTAATTGTAACTTTTCGTGAGTTGTGTAACTGCCACCTTTTCTTTACAGAGAGCCATTGTTCGTTTTGAACTTACTTTACCCCTGGTCTGCCGTTCTTGCAGGTGTCCTCAACAAACAGGCCGTGAGCCAGAAATCATCCGGGGGTAAGATTTCTTTATTGTTTACTGAGTCGCTACGATCTGAGATCGAATAATAGTTAATGGGATAGGGCAAAGATCAGATGGGAGTTGAGTGTGAGATGGAGCATCATGAAATGCCAGAAAGCAAAAAAGTTCCGACTATTCCGGCCTGTTTCAATCAGTCGTCACAGGTCTTGGGACAAGCCAACACCGCATCTTTGTTCCTTTCTTTCCTGTTTCTGCCATGTCTGGAGCGTGGGGATTGTCCTGTCCTATTTATTTGACCGAAACCGCCGGTTGCTGATATTTAAGTGCGTTCGCGTCCTTGCTGGCGATGTAACTATGCTTGTCACCAGTGCTGAAACGGTGTAGCGTCCTAGGGACGATTGAGAGTGTTATCTATTAACGTGTTGACCGGCAGTCAGCTATTTTTTTCGCATGCTAGTAGTTGAGCTCCACTTCGGAAACCGCCGAGTTACAATATTCATAGGTGACATTTTGTGCCCGTTTGTCAGGAAACATATGTGAAAAGGACCTCGTATCTAGGAGGTAGGGTGAGCGAGGAAAATCTAATCCGAGAAGCTTGTGGATTCCCTTTTTCTCACTCGTCGGACAAAAACGTGGATCTTTCGAGTGTTTGGGAATCGTGCTCAGAATGTGTGCGGCGCGATGGAGCATTAACGAGTAATAAACGTGTTGTTTTGACCTGAGTTTCATTGCCTAATATGGGAGGTCCTGGGGCCGGA
>JAWQFJ010002045.1:37745-55245 GCA_034096865.1 Theodoxus fluviatilis
TCCATGACCAGTGTCTGGGGACGCGCAGAGGGCGAGAGAAAGAGAGCAAGAGAAAGAGTGCGAGAGAATCAGGAATCGTAGGTCGGCACCGGAAAAGAAATATGGTGCCTCCAGCTCCGGAAATACGAATAAGCGGAAAATGTTCCTGGCGAGGAAGGAGACTGAATGCGAGGAAGTGGTGGGTTGTGGCTGGAGCGCTCTGACCAAACGGTCAGCCAAATTTGCCGGAACTTGTCCCTGCCAGAAGAAAATGGCCTCGTTTCAGCGACGAGCCAACGGCGTCTCGCTGGTCTGCGGTGACGTCATCAGGAAGGATGGCCTGACATGGGCTCTTCTTTCCGCTTGCCGCCCCGCTGGGCGGCTTTGCTGCTTTTAGTTACGAGTCAAGTTCTTCTCTCAGTCGACAGTGTCGTTCGTTTTGCATTGCAATTTCTCCCCGGTTTTATATTTGTCCCTTAAGTAGCGCTATCACGATAACACCACACAAATCGATCAAAGCTTCTTTTTGTGACTGATTTTGCTGATCATATTGATCGCCGTGAAAATGCATTATACCTCTATTTTGTTTAGCAACACCAGGAATTCTGATGAGGTTAGGGTGGGAAGATGAGATGGGGTGGGTTGGGGTGGGATGGGGTGGGGTAGGGTGGGATGGGGTGGGGTGGGATGGGGTGGGATGGGGTGGGGTGGGGTGGGGTGGGGTGGGGTGGGGTGGGGTGGGGTGGGGCGGGGTGGGGCGGGGTTGGGTGGGATGTTACAGTGGTTGTGCCTATTTCTGTTTGAAAAAGCGGAAACAAACTATTGTAACGTCAGAGACCATGCGGTAATCTCCTATGACCTCAAGCTTGTTACTTGCAGAGCTTCTGGCAAATTTGCTGACGCCAGTGTTAATACTTTGATTTGTTCTGTCACGTTGAATATAGTTGCGAGCTTTTCGGCCCTTTTCCTTTCTCTTCATGTGAAAAAGACAGATCTGAGTTGCGTGTAGGTAAACGATATTACTTAAACATTCATGATGACATCTTCTGGTATTTCACTCTAATCCTGTTTCTTTTTGTGCATCTCGGCGACGATCTGACCAAGAACTGACCAAACAAATGTTTTGTTTAATGCCTGATGTCCAAAGAAAGCCAGAGACAATGTTTTTATGCGGTTAACGCTAATCCCCACAAAACACACACTGAAGGCTAAAATTGCTCCGGTTTACCTTTAACATGTGAAATCTCTTAACAAAAGAGTTTGATTTAGAAAGGATGGCTATCTTAGTGTTAAATAATGTCATTTAGCCTGGACTTATCTAGGAGCCATTGACTGAAAATCAGAGAGGTGTGGATCAGCAGGGGCGGGAGTTGCCTGTACAATAGTACTCCGCAAGCCGTAGGCTGGACTCAAGATTTACGTTCCAGGGTTCCACACGCCCTCTTTTACATCTAATCGTCATCCACCTCTCCATTACACCCTCTTTCTGCCTCCCACCCATATCCTCGCCTTTCTCATCTGCCAGTTGCCGTATATCTCTCTCTTTATCTTTCTCTTTCTCTGTCTCTCTGTATCTCTCTCTCTCTCTCTCTCTCTCTCTCTCTCTCTCTCACCCTGGAAGATTTCGAGAACTTCAGAATTGCTTTCGGGAAGAAGTTTGAGGAGATGATGAAAACTGCTTTGACAGCTGCAAAGAAGAAAGCGGTGCTCCGACGAGCGAAAAAGAGTCTGGCGGCACCGAAAAAGCAACAGATTGCATTCTATCCCAGCCGTCATCTGCCGATCACATGGAGGATCGTGAACCAGTACGCCTACAGAATACCATCCTACAGCCATCATCAACAGAAGCCTGAAGAATCTACGGTCATCCAAGCCGTCCCAGGTCAGCTGTTCCCTAGCGTCACAGGGTTGCCAGAGAATCAAGCAGGCCGCGGCCGCGACAGCCGCTCTCACGAACAGCACGGAAAAAGTGATTTCCAGTGATGTTTACAACACAGTGACTGACTGGTTCCCGTGCATTTCGTTCAAACCAATGCTGGATGCCAGTCTTGATGAACTCTTTCGTTCGTGCCGTGTTTCTCCGCGTTTCGCATTTTAAATAATGTGTAATGGGCCGGCGGTCTTCACACAAAAAATTTCAGTTTCAGTTTCAGTTTCTCTCTCTCTCTCTCTCTCTCTCTCTCTCTCTCTCTCTCTCTCTCTCTCTCTCTCTCTCTCTCTCTCTCTCTCTCTCTCTCTCCCTCTCTCCGTCTCCCAATCTATTCTGATCCTACGGAACCAAGCCTTCGTCCTCATCCTAGAACTCCACCTTACCCTATCTTTGGGTTTTTAGTCCTGTGAGTATAGAGCGCTCGCCCGCAAGCGCTCGCAGCTAGCGGTAGCAGTGTTCGAAACGGCACTAATTCTAGGGGTGCATCCTCGGACATGGTTGCTTTACACGCAATCCTTTCCTCACTCAGGAGTAAAACCGGGTACCTGTGACGACAGTGATGTTACACTGTTGTAGGATTAATCCTTGGTGCTTCCGTGATTGAAAATCGATTTGGAATAGATCCCCAGGGAGTGGAAATGGTGCTGGTACCTGAATGTGTGCGTTCTGCTTGTTGCCGTGTTTGCCGTCGTGTGTCAGTAAGGAACTGATCAGGCGGCCCAAAGATCATGGCGTAATGAATAAAGATGACTGATCTGCAAATGCGGTTCGTGAGTCACAAAGGATTTATCTAGTGGCCCAATGACCAAGTTGTAAAGTGTACAGCTGTTTGAGTTCCGGTCATGCTTGATAATTCGCTATACGGTACACATCCAGTAGCTTTGCTTTTGCCTCCACGTTTCCCAATCTTACTCTCTTCTACCAACCACACTGATACCTGCACCCCTTCCCTCCCAATATGCCACATGCCATTCTCCCTGCATACCCCAAAACCTGTATCCACCTCCCACCCAATTCTTTATATCACCTCAACATTCATCTCAGCTTCAGTCAGACTGCCCAGTCATCTGAACAAACACTAAAACTTTCCATTCCACACCTCCAATCACGCTTCGGTTACACTCTCACCAATATCTCCGCAAATATTTCTTACGCAATCTTCTTTCTCAGAGCCCCACTGCCTTCTTCCTTCCTTTTTCTCCAGAGTCTCTCATGATTTCTCATCTGGCTTTCACCCGATCACCCAATACCCGTCTTCGTCTCACCCCTACCTCCACACCCACCTCTTATGCAGTCCTCTTACCAGTCCTTCCTCCCTCATCTTACCCTTTTATTTGCATCCCATCTTCGTGCTGACTGCGGTCTGCATGCACCCTTGCCTCTGCTGGCTGAGAGTAACCACTTTACGCAGCTCCGTGAGGGCCAGATCTGACGGGGCTTGTGTATTTCTAACGTGGTCGATAGCCTAGCTGCCAGAATCCATCTTGGCAGACGAGCGCTAAAATAGTGCCCTCTAGCGGGCAGCCCGTCAAGCAGGGCCGACAACCCCGATTGCCTCTCGAGCCCACCCATGGCCTGGGTGTTGTACGTCATCTTCCCCTGTACCATCATTTACTACCCCTCTCCCAGCCTGCTTGATTTTAAAAAAGTTTTTCCCTCTCTTCTTCCTCGTCAAACCCCCCACCCCACCCCCCCACCCCCCCACCCCCACCACCCGACCTTCTATTGACACACCACTGACGAAAGAGGTAAAACAGGCTTTCTTGAGAATCCCTTCCCGACTCCTCAATTTCAGTGGTAGTGAATGCTTATAATAAGTATGCTTTGCCGGATCAAATGGTGTTTGTCTTCTTGTTTCTTTTTCTTTCCACTGGATCGTGGAATGTGAGATTTCTGCCTGGGGATTTTAAAACTAGAAAGCGGGTACTTTTATCTCCTATTTTGTCACCTTGTGCCAATGAACGGTTCTGTCAGAAGAGGTATTGTCGTAAAACCTTCCCTTTTTTGCATTCAAGTAGCCGTTTCACTTAATACTTTTTATGTAGATTAAGAGTTAAGAGCTGATCCATTCCGTGCAGCACGAACTTCAAGTGTTCTGATTTGACGCATCCTCTGTATGGGTTGAAGGTAAATGAGATACTTACTCTTCTTTGGAACGGCAATTTTGTATTAAAAAAGGTGTCCTAACTGAAAAGCAGTACATGGATAACAATTATTGTAATATTAAAACTGAACGCCGAAAAAACATCTTCAAACACGATGTTTTTACTGGAGCAGTCAAGCGACCTCCGCGAAATGCGCTACACATCTTAGGAATCACTGCGGCTCAAGACAGACACTCAAAGACAAAACTTTCCATACAAGACGACTGAAAATCAAAAAGATGCAGAAAAGAGTTGCATAGAAACATCGTGATTTGATGAGATATAGCAATGTGTATTCATATTAGGGGAGGTAGTTCCTTGTTGGGTACTGTAGAGCTAGCACTACTCGTGTCCAATTCTCGGCTGACTTCCAGGAGAAACATTCCCAGTACGACTGACTGTTTTCCTTTCTTCTACAAGCTATTGGGGCTCCGAAAATAACATATTTACTCCAACTCTGCTCTACCGAAGTCTGCATGAGGAGAGAATGGAGCTCCGAACGTTTGGAGAATCAACAATAACACTTGGTCGGACTGACAAATGGCAATGAAGTTCTACAGCTGGTCAAGCTCGGTAAACAATGTAAGGCCATTGACCGCAACATTACTCAAGTAGGTTTGAGAAAGTGCAATTGAAGTCTCGATTTCCTCACTTATTCGCCCTTTACGAATCACGCAGGGAGACTTTGTTGGTCTACTCTAACCACCTACCCACAGGATACTGGTCGGTTTGGGGGGGTTTCCCTCGTGTAAATCGCAACAATCTTTTTCCGGCATCCTTCCCTTTCGACTTGTTGGCATTAATGTGCAAAACAGCTCCTTACAGGAGAGGTACAACAGAGGAAAGACGCTTATGCATGGCGGCCAGCACTGTGCATGGCGTCTGCGAGCAGCGGGTGATGACGAAAGCGAGATGTGCACTACCTTGAGGCCACGCATTTTGTCTGCTGATTCTTCCTGAATGTCTTTATTTGTCACTGGTTGTAGACAGAATGAATCCTACTTCCTCTATGCATATCACTACTCTCCCTCTCTCCCTTTCATCTCAAGACTGCAGGTCGTAGATTCCGACGAGGTGTACCCGCTTTTCTTTCCTGCCATCTCCTTTCATCCTGCCTCTTTCTTCTCGATACTGGAGGGTCATAGACGCCGACGAGGTGCACGCCCTCACGTCTTTGCCATGCAGATAGCAGGGAGATGAAGTCGAATGAGGCGGGCCGGCTTTTTTATGAGTCGCCATTGACTTATTGACATGTAGCACTGGGAGTCCATTCCCAGCACAACTCGTGCCGCCAATACTAGTGGGAATTAATAAATCATGCCCCACTCTCCCTCCACGGTGGCGACCTGCTTTTCTGCAGTGGGCAGACGGACGCTCGATGACTTCCGGTGACTCCTCCTGTCATTGGTAGAGTATCCGATCACGTGATATGAATCAGCCCGTGCCGACTCGTCCGATTCCCTTTGGACCCGAACTGGCGCTACTTCGTTCGGAAAAGGTGCCGGAAGCATCAGAGTGCTGAACGCGAAATTCTAACACAGGGAGTTTTGTATAATTTATTTTGCCATGGAAAGCGCAGCAGACATTCGTTTCTTCGTGGTCAGGAAAATATTAACACTTAGGGTTCTGTATATTTTATCATAGAATGTGGTAGTAAGCTTTCGTTTCTGCTTGGGTTATGAAAGATGGCGTTGACTTGATTTACATGATATTTTTCCACATGGTGCATGCATGTCGGTATGGCATGTGCGCCCATCGAGGACTGACGGTGACTGGCATGCGATTGGAATAAAGAACATCTGGGCTTTGTGCAAAACAAAGAGATGTTGCGGGTAGGTGGTCTGTAACTCATGGTCCGTCCCAGCTTGCGCCAGGAAAGTAGAAGCAGGACTTAGGCGTGAGTTTTCTACATGATCTTTATTCCATGACTGGTCAGCGCTTACAGCAATCACTCGTGCACCCACAGCGGTCACTCGTGCTGCTCGAGCTGCGCCTCAACACGGCTCCTACAGCCTTCCAAGCGCTCTCAGCTTCCAGTGATGTTACCCTCGCATGCACACACGTTTAAATAGTCCCGTGCTTGGGTTCGGGATCATTCTAAGCGACTTCTGCATTGCCATATCGGCCAACTGGAGGGGACGCCCGCTCCCCCCTGACCAACGAGGACCAATCAGTGGTCAGTTGGTTATTGGGTATTGGGATGGGAAATTTCCAGTCCCCTCCCAGCATTCTGCTGACTAATTCTGCCCCCCCTGACCCTATATGTGTGCTGACAAGGAAGAAATCGCCTCCACCCTCTCTCACAGACAAAGGAGGAAAGTTCCCGAACCTTCTGCAGGCATCTCACATTACATTCACAACAGAGACATATTAATAGTCATATTAACGCTGATTACAATGCATCTGCTTTAAACGAGGGGAGGAGAGTGAGAGAGAGAGAGAGAGAGAGAGAGAGAGAGAGAGAGAGAGAGAGAGACAGAGAGAGACAGAGAGAGAGAGAGAGACAGAGAGAGAGAGAGAGAGAGAGAGAGAGAGAGAGAGAGAGAGGGCCTTTTGACATGTCACCAGCCTTAATAATCGATTATGCCCAAACATTGACACGAGAATCAAGCAGAAACAACGTTAGTAGTCTGTTGGCTGCTATACTTCAAAGGGAGATCTGGTCAACATTTCCGACGAATCAACACGCTGCTTCCGCTGCTGCTCAATCGTTCCTCAAATAAAACGCAAACCTTGCTGCCACCAGAAAATGTTTCCTCCACTGGAGCTCAAGGTCACGGAGCATTCAATACCTTACTGCGGAACCTGCTTTGATGCATCCCAAATCTTGATGCACAGACAAACGTTTCTTTACTGATCCTCTGCAGTCTCCATTCGTTTTCCTCTCTTGTTTACCTCTTTTCACTGAATACAAGCATTCCTCGACTAAAGTAAACATGAGATCGTTGAGCGTGGTTACAACACGACTGATCCATGATCGTCACCGTTCTCTCAACGATTTTTGCTTTACCACCACCAGTACTGTTATCATTGTGTGTGTGTGTGTGTGTGTGTGTGTGAGAGAGAGAGAGAGAGAGAGAGAGAGAAAGAAAGAAAGAAAGAAAGAAAGAAAGAAAGAAAGAAAGAAGGAAAGAAAGAAAGAAAGAAAGAAAGAAAGAAAGAAAGAAAGAAAGAAAGAAAGAAAGAAAGAGAGAGAACGAACCAAGTTAGGCCGGGCAACATCATTTACTTGTTGCTGTAAGCTGATGATATTCTACTTATATCGGACACGGTAGTAGGTTTGCAGAACCAATTAAGTTATCTGAAAAAGGCCTCTAATGCTGTTGGTCTTGTTATAAATCAATAGAAGACAAAAGTAACTCCAATGCGTGTCACCAGATGCCTTCTTTAAAATGTTTGACGCCCAAGTGCTCAGTGTACTGTTATACTCCTCAGAAGTTTGGGGACTGCGTGATTGTTTTGTTATTGAATCTGTACATCTGGAAGCATTGAAAAGATTTATTAATTTGCCTATTAGAGTACCAAATGTGATTGTATATGGGGAAACTGGCAGGCACTCTCTTTTTGTGAATGGTATCATTCGTTCAGTGAGGTACTGGATCAGAGTACTTCGAATGGAAACTTCCCGTTACCCACACATGATTTATAAAATGCAGGTGAACTCACATCAGCAGAATTGGGCAAACCAGATTAAGGACATATTATGTAAATACGGTTTTGAGCAAGTATGGGTTGCCCAGACAATACGCAATGAAAGAGAATTTATCAGAGAGAGAGAGAGAGAGAGAGAGAGAGAGAGATTATCGTTACCGTTACAGAAACTGTCATCGCTGTCTTCCTCATGGTCATTATCGTTGTTGTTGCCATCACTTCATTGTAACCTCTACACTCGGCACCACCAGCACAGCCATCCCCATAACCATTCCTCTACACTCGGCACCACCAGCACAACCATCCCCAACACCATTCCTCTACACTCGGCACCACCAGCACAACATCCCCATAACCATTCCTCTACACTCGGCACCACCAGCACAGCCATCCCCATAACCATTCCTCTACACTCGGCACCACCAGCACAACATCCCCATAACCATTCCTCTACACTCGGCACCACCAGCACTACCATCCCCATAACCATTCCTCTACACTCGGCACCACCAGCACAGCCATCCCCATAACCATTCCTCTACACTCGGCACCGCCAGCACAACCATCCCCATAATCATTCCTCTACACTCGGCACCGCCAGCACTACCATCCCCATAATCATTCCTCTACACTCGGCACCACCAGCACAACCATCACCATAACCATTCCTCTACACTCGGCACCGCCAGCACAACCATCACCATAACCATTCCAGCCCCGCCCTCATTCTCACCTCTGACACTACCACATTATCACCACCATCACCCTATCACCGCCATCGTCGTCGTCATCATAATTGTTGTCTGCATGCTCTTCATCATCTAGTGGTTTTTTAGCTGCTTTTATTGCTGCAAATGCAACTGCAAATCAGTGTCGTTTCCTGGATGGTGTTCTGAGGGTCACTCCAGTTGCAACTGGGTGCCTCTCCGCATTAAACGACTGACCTTTACAACCGCTATCGGATCTTTTCCCTAGTCATCCATATTCCTTTTTCTTCTCCCACTGCAGCCGTTTTCTCTGACGTCATCCTTTCCATTTCCAAAGATATCACACTCCTTCGAAACCTCATGCCAGCTCCAACCCGTGCAAGCAGCCAGTTCCTCGTCCACCTCCTATATTACCCATCCACCCCACCTTCACTTCCCCACCCCGCACTTTCTCCCACGAACAAGTCCCTGGTGGCCTCACCCATTGCTCTAACGACTCTGACCTTTGGACTGTTGCAGATGGGACTGAACGCGGGTCCAGGCTGTGGAGGGGGGTGGGGGTTCTGAGAGAGGGGCGAGGGGAGGATGAACGGCACTCTGAGACGGCTGTTGCGGCGAGAGCGGGCCAGTGTGAAGGGCGAGCTGGAGGGGGGCAAGCTCATCAGGAAGGTGGGGCGGCGGGGCAAGGCCAAGGGCCTTTTCAACACGCCCTGCGGCACGGCCGTCACCAGGGCAGGTAGGTGGGCACGTGGAAGTTCTACTGCAGATGTCCCCCAGTATGTCTGACTGACAGACTCCTTGGCAGACTGGCTATTAAGCTGATTGACCGACTGACTGACTGACTGACTAACTGACCGACTGGTTGGCTCGTTGACTGAGTGACTTGCTGACGAGCCAGCTGGTTTGCTCTCTTGTTGACTCAGTTGCTGGCCGACTGGTTGATTGACTGATTGAATGACCGGTTGGTTTGATGACTGTGGCTGACTGCCTAGCCGACTGGCTGTCTGGCTAGCAGACCGACTGTTCGATTGACTGGTTGGCTCGATGGCGTAGTGGCCGCCAGACTGCATGGCTGGCTGGCTGGTTTGGCAGGTGAGTAGATGGACGACTGATGGAAGAATCTATGAAGAAAGTACCATGTGTTTTTTTCAAGTATCAGTCTAAATTGATTAATTGCAACCATTTGCTTGTTTGCTAGTTTGCATATTAGCTTGGTGGCCCCGTCGGATGGATGGGAAAATTAACATGACATTTAAGTAGTCAGTTCGAGTCGGGATGGGTGGTCTCATTTGATTTTCTTTGCTTTGGCTGTCTGTAATTTTCTTTGGTTTCTTGGTTTGGCAGGCATGGTCAGATGCCTTTGCAGGTTGTCCAGCTGCCTGTTGGTCTGCCTGGAGGGTCAGATGATCAGATGGTTTTTGGAGAAATTAAGGAATGGATGTAGCATGATTATTCACGAATGAGTCGGTCATTCTACTGGTCAAACCGATTAAGTAATAAAATATTTTTATATGTTGATTCACTGACAGGTTTGTCATTTCTCTTGTATGCTACGCAATTCCAGATTATTGTATTTTTAAAGGACATTTTCCAATTTTGTCCCTCTAGAAAATTCTGCATTAAGTTGTCGTTCCTCTTCTGATCAGGAAAAAATGCCTCTCAAAGTAGCAATGGCAATTTATTCCATTACACCGAAGCCAGCGTTTCTACAACCCGGGGGCAGAAGGGACAGCTAGGAAATACAGTGAAGTTACGAGGAGACAGGAAAGCATCAGCTGGGCTTTGAAAGGATTCACAAAAACAATGAACCGTCCCAAGAAGCTGTTCGTGACATTTGAGTACGCTGCTTTTTTCTTTCACTCCTCTGAATAGTTTTTCGCTTTCTGAGAAGAAGTGCAAAAGCAGCGTTTTCTCGTAAAAAGAAGGATTAGGAACGATTCCCCGAAGTAGTCAGCTGAAAAGTGTTGCAAAACCCGATGTCCTCAAAGGGCTTTCCAAATCGATTTTGTCACGCAACATTTCCTACGGCTATTTTTCTTCGTCCGTGTCTTCATTTCATCCAATTTCCAGTCTTTTGTTCCTTTCTCTCCTCTCACCAGCCTCTATTTGCCTGTCCTGTTGGCCTTCAAAGTAGGACCGACTCAACACTCCTTTCTGTTTTTATGTTCATCAACTCCAAAAACATTCTTTCCTTCTCGAAAGGTTTGAACTTACCTTTATCCCTCTTCCTCTTTGTCGTTGCTGCATCCCCCGTGCGCCTGGTTCACGTGCTCGTGTTTGTATCGCGTCTCTACCTGTTTCTCACCGTTTGTCATCCTACTTTCGAACTTGTTTGTTTTACGCTACTTTTTTCTATCATCTCCTTTCTTGTTCTGGTTCTTGTCCTCAACTAATGTTTTTGTTCTGCCATTTCCCTTTATTTCTTCTGCGCTTCTTTGCCTACTTTTGAGCGTTGCCCTTTCTGCCTTTATCGACACATTTTCCATTTACTTCATTTTCTTACAAATTTCATTTTAAAAAAAACGTTTTCCGTTTCTACACCACTCTAAATATGTTTTTCTCCTGAGACTCGTTCCCGTCCTTTATCACTTAATACTTATTTTGTCTTGCAACTCTTAAATCAACGTTCTTTCTACTTTGATTCATGCATAGCTGCCAAATAATCTAATTCAGTAATTGTCTTGAAATTTTCTCTCGGTGTCTTCTCCTTTACATCCCTCATGACTTCACGTTTGTCTTTCTTGCATAGCTGTTTCCACTCATTACCCTGTGACGGTAGGTTTTTAGGCTGCGCCTAGCTTGAAATCTAAAGGGCCAGGTTGTTCGGGAGTTTGCAGTCTCACGCTGCTTATCTAATCTTTTGGAAGCTGTCCTAATCGGATTCTTGGTCCAATAGGAATAGCTAGGAGCGAAAAAAGGCTCGTGTTTGCCTGAATGCAGATAATTCAATTTGTAAATGGTTTCGGTCCCATAGGGGTACTCGGGCGATACAAGCACTTTTAGTTTTGCTGATTGTAGGAAAGCCGAAGAGTCACAAGCTCCTGTGTAGAGTAACGAAATGCCTACAGGCGTACTGAGTCGGTGCAACCAAATGGGCCGGGTCAGATTGTCTGAAAGTACTTTGCAAAAGCAGTTGTCAGCTTCGTCGCATTTGACTTAATTTACATAGAGCAAAGATGTGTTTAGCTTTCATGCCTGCTCTCCTCAAATATATTTTCCTTGTATCTGTTAGGAAACATAAATACGCTTTTGTAGGGAAAATGGACTTAATGCACGGATGTGTATTGCTCACGAAATACGTGATAACAATGGTACAAATGTACGAGTGGTGCCGCTGCTTGCTGCTGCTGCTGGTGTTTGTTTATAGTTCCTTCTGTCTCCTCATCATGACCCGAATTGCACATATACTGATCCACGCCTGTCTTTTTTCTCTCCCTTCCCAAAGGAGACATCATCGTGGCTGACACGGAGAACCACCGCATTCAGATCTTCTCAGCCGACGGCGCCTTCAAGCACCGGTTCGGCACCAAGGGATGCCGGCCTGACCAGGTCAGCTACCCCATGTGCGTGGCCGTTACGCCTGATGACCTCATCGCCGTCACCGACAGCGTCAATGCCGCCGTCAAGGTCTTCACCATCGACGGCTCGCTGCAGCGGCAGCATGGCGCCCCAGGAGAGCTGGAGTTTCCTTACGGCGTGGCCTGCAGCCCCGATGGCCACCTGGTGGTCACGGACATCTGCAAGCACTGCGTCTCGGTGTTCAAGCCCGAGGGCCAGCTCAGCCACGCCTTTGGTAGCTATGGGGACAAGGCCCGCGAGCTGGACCACCCTTACTTTGTCACGGTGACGTCCGACAGGCAGATCGTGGTGTCAGACGCGGGCAACAGCTGCATCAAGATCTTCCACTTCCTGGGCAGGCTCCTCCGTTGCTTTACCTTCCGGGACTTCCGCCTGCCCGAGGAGAACTTGGTGTCGCTGTACGGGCTGTGCACGGACTCGGACGGGAACACGTTGGTGGTGTGCAACAGCACCGTGTACATAGTGACTAAGAACGGGCGCCTGTGGGAAGTGGTGACCCCCAAGGACGGGCTGACTGCCCCCAAATGCGTGGCCTTCTCCCCCCACGGCAGACTGGTCGTCACCCAGGCTGACTATGACGGCAACCATGAGCTGTGCATCTTCCGCTACAACACCGAGGACTACAAATCGCTCAACACCCTCATCTTCTACGCCATCTCCATCTGACCTCGGGCTGAAAGTTAGCTTTCTGTAAATTCTTTTTCTAGAGGTCAATCACATTGTATATGTTGAATGAAATCCGGGGGGTGAGGTTTTTTTGGGGGGGTCAGGATGGATGTTGTCATCGGAGGATGGATCTGAAAGATGTAAAGATCCAAAGACTACTGCGATCACAAACCCAAGTTTGCACGAGCAGTCTGCAGGTTTACCTTCAATTTGTTTACGTAAGGAAAGATCAATAATGTTTGTCTTGATTCCGGCGTGCTTTGTCAAATGACTGCAGCAATGGATTGAAAGACCTTAATTCTTTATTAGTCACTTTTGCTGCCACAGACTCAGGATTGACTACTTTATGGGTGTGAGACGCTGCAAACCATACATTCGTGGCATAACGTGTTCCTAGTAATGCCGAACCAGGGAATGGCTATGGAAGCAAAACATTAGCCAAGCAGGAGGATTAAAGCATTATCAATTGTAGGAGTGCTCGGAAGATGAGGCAAAATATTGATTTTCCCGAGTGATGCAGTCATTATGGCTGTAGAGGTTCTGCGTTATGACTGATACGATGCTGGCTTAGTCGTTCCACGTTCCACACAGAATGGTCATTACACAGCACAGTTCTCTTCCATAAGTTGGGGAAAATGTTGGAGCATTGCCTCGACGACATGTCAGATGAATGCTCCATTCAACCCTTACCATTCACGTGAAGTTAAATGTGGACCACGGCCCTTTCGGAAGAAAAGCTGCATGGCAACGACTACTCCTACGGACTGGAGTATCTCCTAATCGCACCAGCCGTTTTGAAATGGCAAGGCGGCAAAAACATAGTCTGCATACGTGTACTTTATCATCTCCTAATCACATCTGCCTTTTTAAGAAAACAGCTGCAACTGGCTGTTGGCTGGCTAATCACCTGATCACTTCTTCCACTCGAAGACAACGCATTCATCATGTCCTTGATGGATTCGCATCGGTCAGCGTGCTCCGAGATCTTGCGGCGAGTGATTCCAAAAAGCCAAACGTTTGACTGAATGAAGTAAAACAGAGAGAAAAACGGAGAAGAAGCAATTATCTTTCAAAGCGAAGGAGTCACGCCATCCTCTCTGACCCTAATCACGAGAGCGCCCCGCTCTCGTGCAGGCAGGTCACGTCGCCCCTGCGAAAGATGGCGGCATTCGGGCACCTTCCGTCGACCGTCCTGCAGCATCCTTAGATTTTCTGATTTTTGCATCCTTCGCTGTCGTCATCTGGAATTTCTTCCCCGTTCTCGGACGCCTGTGCCTCTGACTCATCACCGCATCGCCATCATTCCCAGAACGCCTGGAGGAAAACTGTTCCAGTAGCACCGGGATAGAAAAAAACACCGTCGGAACATTGCTGCCCAGAGGTCAGTGTACTCGTGAGACATACATGCAAGAGGCAAAGGCAGTCGTTGAGAACTTTTTGGTTCTACCGAGGGGAGACAAAGTCCTGTTCTCGTGACGACAACAAAGCTCTGTTGATGCTAAAAAGGAAAAGACGATGAAAACAACAGAAGAACGCGTCAAGAAAAATCAGGAATGAAGTCCTGACAAGACGTTCAGCGCCTGCGTCAAGAGAGACGTCGTGTAGCCCGTTTCCCACGCAGTCTTCATTCAGGTCTTGCTGACGTCACCGGTCTGGCATCCTACCCTGGGGCGTGTCGTGTGGCGTGTTTGCTGTGGAAATCGATCTTCGATCACCGCCCCAGCCTCCTCGCTTCCCGGGGACAATCTCTGTCAGCACATTCCTTGCCGGGGAAGAGGAAAAAAGAGGCGGTAGTGACAGTGTTGAATAGATCTGAGCAAACAGGCGCAAGAACCCCTGCAGCAGTTTGGGCTGGATTTCCCCCGGGATCTAATCACGTTCCGCCTGCTTAGCAGTCCCTTCTCCGCAGGCTTAAAGACTGCGTCAGTCTCGTAATAAACTGGGGAGTTTGCCCTGGTCTCCACGTCGAGCCGGGCATCCGGCTGTGGTGTGACGTGGACTGTGTGGGGATTCTGTCCGAGATGGAGATGCATGACCTCCTCCGGTGCAGCCAGTCGTGAAAAGCCACCGCGTCACTGTCACGCTTGGCGTAACTCCGTGAGCGGACTGGCGGGTACAAAGAGTTTAGTAGGGGGAAGCACTCTCCCGGAAAGACTAATCAGCGATGATAATAATTTCGCAAACTCCTGGCCCACATATTATTTGAAGCGTCTTTTCTCATATCGCTAATTACTCTTCTTCACTCTCCTCCTCCCCGACCAACCCACACACCCTCCCCACCCCTGTCTGTGTGTGTGTGTGTGTGTGTGTGTGTGTGTGTGTGTGTGTTTGTTTGTTTGTATGTGTGTCTGTCTGTCTGTGCCTGACGTGTCTCTGTGTGTGTGTGTGTGTGTTTGTCTGTCTGTCTGTCTGTCTGTCTGTCTGTCTGTCTGTCTGCCTGTGTGTGTGTCTGTCTGTCTGTTTGTCTGTCTGTCTGTCTGTCTGTCTGTCTGTCTGTCTGTGTGTCTGTCTGTCTGTCTGTCTGTCTGTCTGTCTGTCTGTCTGTCTGTCTGTCTGTCTGTCTGTCTGTCTGTCTGTCTGTCTGTCTGTCTGTCTGTGTGTCTGTCTGTCTGTCTGTCTGTGTGTGTGTCTGTCTGTCTGTCTGTCTGTCTGTCTGTCTGTCTGTGTGTCTGTCTGTCTGTCTGTCTGCCTGTCTGTGTGTCTGTCTGTGTGTCTGTCTGTCTGTGTGTCTGTCTGTCTGTCTGTCTGTCTGTCTGTCTGTGCCTGTCATGTCTCTGTGCGTATACGTATGTGTGTGCCGCCTGTCTTGTCTGAATTTGTTTACCTTTGCTTGTAGTGTCTGCGTGTACGCGTGCAAATGTGTGCGTGTACGCGTGCAAATGTGTGCGTGTACGCGTGCAAATGTGTGCGTGTGCGCGTGCAAATGTCTGCGTGTACGCGTGCAAATGTGTGCGTGTGCGTGCGCGTGAGTGTTCTTCCCGTCTACGTCTGTATTTGATTGTTTTGTCTACAGTCAATATAACTGTCACAGTTTTCCTCTTTCTTCTGTCCTTTCCAGCTATTTTGCCCCTCTCTCTTTCCCATCATTAAAGCCGTCCCTCGCCCCTATCCCCCACTCCCTCCCCCATCTTCTCATAGGAAAAATGGAGCCATTCAAACTACCAACTCACCACTGCACTTCAGCTCCAAACACTGTCTGGCAGAACTTAGGAGAAAACAAGCTGGGCCTTACACAAGGGAACCATGGAAAACTAATTCATTGCATGTACATGTATTGTCAGTGGAGAGCGGCAGTTGTAAACTATTCCCGAAGTTCTAACATTGTCGCTCGCAGGGAGAAGTCGTACTCCACTCAAAACTGATTTGACTCACATTTATCTACAAACAATGAACTTGTTTTGTAATACAATCTACATTCACATAGTCAGTTTTTTCCCTTCGCATGAATCGCAGTTGTTTGCGCTGCGTGGACGAGACAGTGGTATATCACTGTTTGCAGTTGAATCAATTCGGTTTTTCCTATTATCGATATCAATGAGCCTTTTTCATTTTTCACGTTTAAAACTTCGTCTAGAGTGTCAAGTGTGGGTGTGTGTCTCTTCAATTCTGGGAATTGAAAGAAGCTATGCTGTCACCGTCGACGCCCATGAGGGACTTCCTCATGAAGAATCGAACCACCAACTGTCCCCACATCGACGCAAATTCCGTTTGCCTTCCTCCGAGAGCCATCATCTGCCGTGTGCTCTTTCCACGCGTTATGTACGCACAGCACGTTTCGTCCATCACTTCATAGAATCACACGATCGTGTTTTCATTCTTCTTCTACTTCCTTTCCATCATTTTCTCTCGCGAGTCTCCATGACATTTTAATCTCCATTTCAAAAGTGAATTTCATCAACCCTTTATAAATGAAGGTCTGCAGTAGCGGTATCATCGTCGATTGATTAAAGAAAGTCGGACTGCGGGGTTGTTGATTCATGCGTCTGTTTAACTCTGCTGTAAACCGTGTGAATGACTGAACGAAATTATGGTAATCTATAGTGTTCATTCAAAGTAACAGATTACTGTTCATTAAAGAATGAATTCGCATATGGAGAAAGCTATTCGTTTTTTAGTTGATTGAATAACGAACAGTCTCGTCATTTTAAAGAAAGTACACCAGCATTTTCTAAGATATGCCTGTATGCATGATATAAGCTGGACCACCATTCTGAACTTGCAATCTGTCTGCATGAATATTTCCGGATAAGTTCAAGACATATTTTCTTCTTTCGACATTATCAAATTACACTGCATGTACATTTAAATTGTTCTACGCTCCGCGATGTTTCGAGAGATGTGAAAAACGTATGGAATTTGTATCTGCTGCTTTTCATTGAAACGTTTGCATATTTAGTTCTTTGAGTCCTCGGTATCCACCCACTAGCATGGTTCTATTGCCGTGAATTTTCAAAGTATGATCTTCCAGTAACGTAAACTCGTTGGATTAAACATATGACTATTTAAAAAGTTTTGCCTGCTCAATAAAACTATTATAGTGTATTGTTCAGTCTGTCTCCCTTGTCTCGATTTTCTTGCAATCTTTTCAGAAAAGCTGCTAGTTTTCTCCTTGCACAGGAGAACACCTAACTGCAGTATAGTCCTGCTTATAAAACAATAGTCGTCGACCAAGGAAATTTCTTATATATCAGGAATTAAATCTGAAAATATTGAGCGGAATGAATGAATGATTGAACGAATGAAAGAATGAATGGAGTTATACGACCTATCGGCCCTTGTAGGCTATGTAATGCCATTAACATAGAAATCAAATAACAACAGGAAGATATAATAATAGAAGAGTC
>JAWQFJ010002045.1:60245-125245 GCA_034096865.1 Theodoxus fluviatilis
AATATCCTCCGCGAAATATGTTGGTGGTCAGTGGTATATGACCTTCTCCTGAGACAGGTGGAATTTGTTCAATATTCTCTGGGATTAAATGAAAAGGCTCTAGAATTCCGAGATCCTCTGTAGTACGAGAGAAGCAAGGCCACACAAAAGTCTTTGGATTGGTTTTCTTTGGTCTCACTGACCTATTTTTTAACGCAAGGAAGACGTACATTACATGCATATCGACAAATCATTCAGATCTTACAAATTACAGCACTACAATGTTGCTAGACTGCCGTGAAGCAGGAAGTATTTGGCATTCGTTCTCGTGCAGCAAAGCGGATAGAAACACTCGTGTGCTACGTGAGACTTTATTTCGAGACGTGAGTTGAGTAAATCGAGTTTGCTGCAAGGAAGCTCGAAGCCCATTAGGGAAGCAGTGCTAAGTGTGCGAGACACGCGTTAGGCTGCGAGGGATTTGTCACAAAATGCTTAAGATCGTTACTTAGTGCGGATGTTTAAGAAATTCACACAGACGAGAAGAGTGTTAGGTAATATCCCGCGTGAACTACTTTTAGGCTCATTCATCAGTAACAAGCACACACGCAAGGAGATGATTTTATTATTATTCATTGGCTCAGAACTCCTTAGTAGCATCCAGTTCGTGCTATGAAACCATTTATTCGCTAAGGTCACATTGGACGTGGAAAACTAAGATTTTTACAAAGTAGTATTTAAGCAGAATGACGACTGTAGGCTGCTCCACTGATCAATAATACGAAAGGTCGCAGGCAGACAAAATATCCAAAAAGTTAGAAAAGTTTTTTCATGGAAGCAAATCAGACAAATCGCGATGGTGCCCACACGGTCGTCGTTCTTGGTGATGGGTGTACATGTATAAAAGTCTCGAGATGTCACGTTACATTTTCTCTTCGTGTCAAGTGAATCGGGATATTGACAGAGATAGAAATGAGTGCATGTGTAAATCGTGCATGCGTGCATGCGTAAAATCGTGCGTGCGTGCGCACGCATGCATGTATGCACGTGTGTGTATTCCCTTCACACTGATCTCATTAGGACAACGATTTACGTGACTATTGAGACTTGTGGCTGATAGAATGTTGACCTATCGTTCTAGATGTAAGACCGGAGGATCGATGGTTCGCTTAAATGAAACGGACTACTGGGCAAAACTAGTATTCCTCAGTATTGCATGAAAAGAAGAAGGTTATCTACCTTGTCGTCAGATCGATCTACAGACATCTATGGGTTCCGGATTTACATGTTATATTGAAAATATAAATAACGCCGTCTGGTGAAATGTCTGACTCTATGCGAAGCACCACTGGAATGCGTAAGTGCTGGACATTCGAGTCCAGTCTGTCATCCCTAACTGTAGTTGGAAACTTCTAGCCGGAGAGTACGTGATGCTAATGTTAGAAACTTCATTTTCTCAGGATTAGACTAACCCTTTGTGACCTCAAAATAGTAAGGAATATTTGCCTAACGTCTAGTTGGGTAAAAATATCTTCCAATATGACTCACCACACAAAACGATCGAGGATAATCAAACGGTCACAACATCAAAGACAGAAACGAAAGAAGCAGTAAACTCGTTCATTTGAAATACTCAGATAGCTGATCTATCGAGTCAATCTTGATCAAACATTTGATCAAATCAGGATAAAATAACAAGGAAGTTAACTGAAAGATCGTGGGTTTGATCCCTGCACAACGTCCCGAGACTTTTTTTCTTCTAATTTCTGCAAGGTTTGGGTCAGTTGTAAGAAGTTTCAAAGTCATCGGATGAGTCGACTCGGAATTCATCAAAAGTGACATCAAGAGCCACGATCTGCCTTGTCTCTGGCAAATGCCAAATTACAAGTAGCTTCCCCAACATGCGTCAAAGGCCAAAACCAGTACGTGAACGTTTGTACGCTTGCTTCTCGCAGGAAGTGAGGCCAGTTCCTATCGATTTTCCAATCCCAGCATTCCGTCAGTTGATGAACTGATAGACACGTCCCCTCAGCTCCGCTCCTTAATTCGTCTCCTGCTCGTTCATGCACGCCTAACTGACTGGCCTTCCTGAATTTGACGCGGCACCATCTAGTCAGACTGCCCACATTGCATCGACTAATCTCCATGTTGGTTCTACGACAGCACGAGCAAAAAGCACTAGACACACGTCAAACCCTTCAGATACTTCTCTAAAAGGGAACCTTTTTATCTCCCAAATTATACACCAGCCATAAATGCATGCGTCGAAACCAAACAACTCGAATACACCAGTACCACTTGAAAGCATCTTTGCCAACCTTAAAAAAAAGATAAATCAATTTAGATCCAAAGATGTAAACATAATATATTTTTCAAGCAATCATAGAAAGCCTCTATTGTATACAAAAAAGTGTGAAAGGAAAAGGAAACCTGTCGACCAACTAGTTGACATTTTCATTCAACAGCCATCAGCAAGTCAAGTAACTGTCACAACATCAGTTACATCCTGCAAATACATTTACTTCGTTTCATCTCAAGCTCTTCTAAATTGACTTCCATTACGGCGGCGGATTTCACCACGCAAGTTATATTTTATAAGAACTAATCGGAATCCTCCAAGCCTTCCAATCCATTTCCACTGCGCCGAAGTGTTCTGCACGATTGCAAAGCATGCGTCCTTCATTGATACTCTAAGCACGCTTTTTTAGGCTTGCATGCTGACAGAGCGCCACCGAGGCAGCACAGACTCACGCCAGGGATAAGCGCGTCGCACTGGGGGACCTTTCTGGCGCTCTGAAGGATTACCATGCCAACAGCAGACCTGCAGACCAGGAAACAGACACGGAACCCTGGCCAGCCTCCAGGACTCCATGGGCTCCAGCCCCATCACTTTGGGGGAAGGAGAGCACGTGTGGTAGAGACAGTTCCAACAAAGTCGTGGGTCTGGCGCTGCTTACCCTTAGAAACGTCTCCCAGCTGCCCGTCTCCGCACGTATAGAGCGCTCACAAAGGGAAGCGCGACTGCGGTAAGCATGGATCAATGCCAGGAGTCCCGGAAATTATTCCACAAAATTGCTGCTTTGCACGGCTTTACTCTCCGAAAGGCATCGTTCAACCACGCAGCCACAGGACGACGGGGACTGCACTAAAGACGACGAAAATGGACTGACAACGACGACAACGACAATGGAAGAGGCAGCAGAGAAGGTGGAAGAGGAAAGGGAGAAAAAGCTAGAGCACAAGAGCAGAACGAAGAGTAGAAGGAGAAGCAAGAGGTGGAGAAGCAGCTGCAGCAGTGGCATGGGGAAAAAAGCATGAACAGGACAACAAGCAGAAGCGGTAGGGGGGGGGGGGGGGGGGGGAAAGAAGCAGGGGTAGAAGGAGGAGGAGCAACAGCAGAAGATGGAAGGGGAGCGGGAGCAGCAAGAGAATACGCAGCAGCAGCAGGAGTAGAGGGAGCAGAGACAAGAGGAGGAAGAGGAGGCCGAAGAGCAGAAGAAGGAGCAGCAGGAGTAGAAGGAGCGGAAATAAAAGCTGAAGCGGGGGTTGGACAGAAGGAGGAGCAGAAAGAATATTTTGGGGGTGGGGGTGCAGAAAGTGCAGAAGCCGACAAAGGAGCAGAGGGAGTAGGATGATGACAACATAACTTTGCACGTAGAGCAAAGCCATTTATGAGGGCCGACGCATACTAGATCGTTCTGTGACCGCCCCTTGACCCTCTTAGAGTGGAAATTTACAGTCGCAGAATTAGTAGGCCTACAGTGCAAGCTCCAACACTCCTGTACTCTCGAAGAACAGCATTGTTATCACTCAATCCTCTGCCTTTCCCCTCCAAGCGAGTAGTCACTTTTTTTCTCTCAAAGACATCAGCGCATGCAATGACATGATAAAAATAATTCCAGAAACGGAAAACAAACGCTATTGCCTCCATTGCAAAAAGAGTAAAGCCAGGGAAAAGTTCCGATAGTCACCTACCCGCTCTGCCCGTCGAATTCCCTGACGAAGGAGAAGAGCTGGGAGTCGTTGGTGGTCATGACGTAATCACCGTACTCGAAGCTGGGGTTCAGACGCAAGGATGTCAGGTTCCTGAACAGGTGCAGGACCGAGTCCTCAGACGCATTCTGTGCCTGCAATGCGCACCAGAACATAGGAAAACCACCTGCTTCGCCAGTCCATCTATGTGCCTCGAGGTCTTGTCACGATAGTTCCGTCGCAGAGGGTAACCGACAGCGGATCGAAACATATGTCACAGTGGCAGAGACCTTCAGATGGCATTCCTCGAATTACAAATGTTGAAAGTTTGTACTATGAGACGTCCGAGTTTAATTAAGTCCATATTGTACACATTTATCTATTACGAAAATGTCCGTCCCGGTGCAGAAAAATCTACAAGGTTTTATTCATTAGTTGCCAGACCACCATCACCCAACCATCACCTCACCACCACTCACCACCTCTCTCTCTCTCTCTCTCTCTCTCTCTCTCTCTCTCTCTCTCTCTCTCTCTCTCTCTGTGTCTCTGTCTCTCTCTCTCTCTCTCTCTCTCTGTCTCTGTCTCTGTCTCTCTCTCTCTCTCTCTCTCTCTCTCTCTCTCTCTCTCTCGCCGATGGCCTTGGCAATATAGTTCAAGTGCTCCCTGCCTCCCCCCCCCTCTCTCTCTCTCTCTCTCTCTCTCTCTCTCTCTCTCTCTCTCTCTCTCTCTCTCCCCCCCCTTCACCCCTCCCTCCCTTCTCATATCTTCAATAGCCAGCGAAGATTAGCAGTGCAACTGCCTAAGATTATTAATCTGCATAGGGTGGTTGGTCAACTTGTACTAAACAGGTCTTTGGTAGATATCTGCCCCAACAATAAGCTCTATAAGGGCGAAAATCACTCATCGTCTAGATACAACATTTTATCTGGCCACTCACCTCCACGTTACGCCAGGTGTAGTCTGCGTTGACAGGAAGCCAGGGCGAGCAAGCTGATGTGCTGTCTGGACAGAAGCCTGCCTGGGTAGAGTTGTTCCACTGCATGGGAGTGCGCATCACCTGCTCACTCTTCATCCCCACCTCAGAGTGGTCCACCATGCCAATCTCGTCCCCGTAGTAGAAGAAGGGCGTGCCAGGCATCAGCGCGGTGAGCATGAGGAAGACTCGAGTGGTGTTGGCCCCCAGTCTGCTCATCATCCTCGACGTCCACTCGTTACCGCCCTGCACCCACAGCACGTGTGTATCACTGTGCGTGTGGCTGTTGCACGTGTGTAGTCACTGTGTGTGTGGCTGTTGCACGTGTGTAGTCACTGTATTTGTGTGGCTGTTATTCGTATGCAGTCACTGTCTGTGTTGCTGTTGGACGTGTGTAGTCACTGTCTCTGTGTGTGTGTGTGTGTGTGTGTGTGTGTGTGTGTGTGTGTGTGTGTGTGTGTGTGTGTGGCTGTTGCACGTGTGTAGTCACTGTGTGTGTGTGTGTCTGTTACTTGTGTGTAGTCACTGTGTTGCTGTTGCACGTGTGTAGTCTCTGTGTATGTGTGTGTGTGTGTGTGTGTGTGTGTGTCTGTTGCACGTGTGTAGTCACCGTGTGTGTGTCTGTTGCACGTGTGTAGTCACTATGTGTGTGCGGCTGTTACTCGTGTGTAGTCACCGTGTTTGTGCATGCTGCACGTGTGTAGTCACTGTGTGTGTGTGGCTGTTACTCGTGTGTAGTCACTGTGTGTGTGTGGCTGTTACTCGTGTGTAGTCACCGTGTTTGTGCATGCTGCACGTGAGTAGTCACTGTGTGTGTGTGGCTGTTACACGTGTGTAGTCACTGTGTGTGTGTGGCTGTTACTCGTGTGTAGTCACTGTGTGTGTGTGGCTGTTACACGTGTGTAGTCACTGTGTGTGTGTGGCTGTTACTTGTGTGTAGTCACTGTGTGTGTGTGGTTGTTACACGTGTGTAGTCACCGTGTTTGTGCATGCTGCACGTGAGTAGTCACTGTGTGTGTGTGGCTGTTACTCGTGAGTAGTCACTGTGTGTGTGTGGCTGTTACTCGTGAGTAGTCACTGTGTGTGTGTGTGGCTGTTACTCGTGAGTAGTCACTGTGTGTGTGGCTGTTACTCGTGTGTAGTCACCGTGTGTGTGTGTGTGTGTGTGTGTGTGTGTGTGTGTGTCTGTTGCACGTGTGTAGTCACTGTGTGTGTGGCTGTTACTCGTGTGTAGTCACTGTGTGTGTGTGGCTGTTACTCGTGTGTAGTCACCGTGTGTGTGTGGCTGTTACTTGTGTGTAGTCACTGTGTGTGTGTGGTTGTTACAAGTGTGTAGTCACTGTGTGAGTGTGGCTGTTACACGTGAGTAGTCACTGTGTGTGTGGCTGTTACTCGTGTGTAGTCACCGTGTGTGTGTGGCTGTTACTCGTGTGTAGTCACTGTGTGTGTGTGGCTGTTACTCGTGCGTAGTCACCGTGTGTGTGTGGCTGTTACTCGTGAGTAGTCACTGTGTGTGTGGCTGTTACACGTGTGTAGTCACTGTGTGTGTGGCTGTTACTCGTGTGTAGTCACTGTGTGTGTGGCTGTTACACGTGTGTAGTCACTGTGTGAGTGTGGCTGTTACTCGTGTGTAGTCACTGTGTGTGTGGCTGTTACTCGTGAGTAGTCACTGTGTGTGTGGCTGTTACTCGTGTGTAGTCACTGTGTGAGTGTGGCTGTTACACGTGTGTAGTCACCGTGTGTGTGTGTGTGTGTGTGTATGTATGTGTGTGGCTGTTACTCGTGTGTAGTCACTGTGTGAGTGTGGCTGTTACTCGTGTGTAGTCACTGTGTGAGTGTGTGGCTGTTACTCGTGTGTAGTCACTGTGTGAGTGCGTGCTGCACGTGTGTAGTCACCGTGTGTGTGTGTGTGTGTGTGTGCGGCTGTTACTCGTGTGTAGTCACTCTGTGTGTGTGTGTGTCTGTTACTCGTGTGTAGTCACTGGGTGAGTGCGTGCTGCACGTATGTAGTCACCGTGTGTGTGTGTGTGTGTCTGTTGCACGTGTGTAGTCACTGTGTGTGTGTGTGGCTGTTACTCGTGTGTAGTCACTGTGTGTGTGTGGCTGTTACTCGTGTGTAGTCACTGTGTGTGTGTGGCTGTTGCTCGTGTGTAGTCACTGTGTGTGTGTGTGGCTGTTACTTGTGTGTAGTCACTCTGTGTGTATGTATGTGTGTGGCTGTTGCACGTGTATAGTCGTGGTGTGCATGCTGTCATTATATATTTGTAGGCATTGTGTGAGTGTCTGAGTAGTCACAACATATGAGTAGTTATTGTAAGCAGTCGATTTATGCATGTGGCCATTGCATATTTGTAATTATCGCCATGTATGTAGCCATTACATATAAGTTGTCATTGCATGTACAACAACAGCTTCTATACATGCAGTCAAGATATAATGCAGTCGTGGTATGTACGTATTCGTGTTATTATGAGGTGATCACCATGGTGAAGTCACAGCAGGCAGACAGATTCACAAACTGAAAACACACACACACACACACACACACAAACACACAAACAAACACACACACACACACATGCACACATACGCACGCACACATGCGCGCGCGTACACACACACACGCACAAACACACACACATACACAAACACACACACATACACAAACACACACACGCACGCACACACATATACACACAAGCACATTCACACACACACACACGCACATACGCACACACTCACACACACTCACACACACTCACACACGCACACACACACATCCACACGCACAAACACACACAAACAAACACACACACACAAACACGCACACAAACACACACACACACACGCACAAACACACACACATACATACGCACGCGCGCGCGCGCACACACACACACGCATGCACACACGTACAAACACACACACACACACACACACACACACATATATATACATACATACACACACACACACGTGCGCGCGAGCGCGCACACACAAACACACAAACACACACACACACACACGCAAACACACATACACGCGCGCGCACATAGACACGCACAAACACACACACATGCACAAACACACACACACGCACATTAACGAAGAATAGTAACACTCAGACCTACAGACAGACAGACAGACAGACAGACATACAAACAGACAGACCTACAGACAGACAGACAGACAGACAGACAGACAGACAGACAGACAGACAGACAGACAGACAGACAGACAGACAGACAGACAGACAGACAGACAGACAGACAGACAGACAGACAGACATCTCGAGACACGCACCATCCAGTTGGCCCAACGACCTGGGGGCAGGCTGTCCAGAGAGCGGTGGACAACACTGGCCACAGCCCGACCATCAGAGGAGGCCTGTAGCTGCAGAGTCAGCTTGTTCAGGGGGAAGTCCACGCCGTCTCGATTGAACATCCCGTAGTAGGACAGCATCCTCGATTCGCTCACGTCAGCAAACAGCAGTCTGGGAACATAAATCACACCAAAGTCGGCAATGCACTGTTGACATTGCGTGTGTTGGGGAGGATCTGGCGGGGGGGAGGGGGGAGGGGGGGGGGAGGGGGGGGAGGGGGGGTTTCCAGGGGTTCCGGACCCCCAATAAAGACAACTTTTTCTCCCATCAAACATATCTTACATATTTGAAATAAAACTATCAAAACTGAGTTGAAAATGGCAAGATGAATACTGAAAGTGGAAAAAATCTAATTTACTTTATCTTCAGCAAAGGGGGTTGGGGGTGGGGGTGGGAGTGGGGGTGGGGGTGGGGGTGGGGGGTATGGGGGCCACTGGGGAACCAATGGACCCCAGCCTCCTCAGTTTCGTCCCCTCCTTCAGTAGCGCCGGATCCGCCCCTGGTGTGAGCCATATATGTCATTGGTTTCAAGGTGTTTATGAAATACAGCAAGATGCCTTAAGGTAAGCCTGAAGAATACGTTTTTTTGATACCCGGAACGATAATTTTGCTTCCTGGAGATTTCTTTACTTTGGATCACGTTTGTAAAATATCTGTCATCTGTCGCAGACTTAGAGATTCCAGTTAAACAGAAAGAGAGAGAGAGGCAGTGGAAAGCAACGAAAAATGTAAACGCTTGAAATAACGGAATTTTCATAAATATGCCTACCTATATTTATGTGTAACAGGTATGGCGGGTAAAACAGGTTACCATACCTGTCAATGTAACGTAGACTTCATGGCTGGTATTATTTCTATGCATAACGCTACAAACAACTCCATCCATGCATAATCAGTAGAGAAGACTGTAGGTCTGCTAGAGACACCTACCTGTACTTCGAAGTCATGTTGCCGTACTCGTCCAGGTAGGCACGCCATCTTGCCAGCATGTCGTAGACCTCGGACAGGGCGTAGGTCATGTTGTGGTCGTAGTAGTCGTAGTGGTCCTGCAGTTCGACGAGCATGGTTGCAAGAATTCCAGCGATGAAGACTTTGGCATTACGGTTTACAAGAGCAAAGGTTTATTGCGAGACATAACATTGCTAGTAAGAATTTCCAATTGTAAGTGTTCATTGTCGATACAATGTGTGCTTATAATGTTGTTTTATCACACCAGTAGGCGGGAGAGAGTGTGTGTGTGTGTGGGAGCGAGCGAGAGAGAGAGAGAGAGAGAGAGAGAGAGAGAGAGAGAGAGAGAGAGAGAGAGAGAGAGAGAGACTATTTGCACACCTATCTGTGAGTTCATCCGTCCGTCCTTTAGATTATAATCATATGTTTGATACAATGTATGTTCCCTGAAGCCCCTGCATGTGCAACGACACATTACTCAATATGGCGTTACTGACCGTGTTGTTGGTACTCGGGTTGGCAGCCGGAACTTCATTTCGGAGGTCGTAGTCCTCGAAGAGGTAAGCGCTCTGGCGGATGTAGAAGCCATCCACCCCCATGCCCAGCCAGAAGGTCAGGATGTCCTGCAGCAGACAGCAGTCCTCAGTGTAATAAACGATTGACATGTAGCGAGCTAAATATTGTTTGCACACCTTCCTTCCACTCATCTCCACACGTCTCGATGGCCCCATAATTTTGCTCAAGGACATTGGATCGATTGTTCTGCGGTCTATTTGCTTTCTTCTTTTCGGTAGTAAATAGTTCTTGCCATTTCCGTAGCAATGTAGAACGTGTCTCCGTGTGAGTATGTGCGGGTCACGGGTATCACGTTGGTGTGTACCTCTCTATAATGTGACGTGCCATGGCAACGCTGAGGCTCTCCGTGACAGGATTTAGAGGTAAAAGGTTCCCTTCTTCTGTCTGCTACTTAATATGGAGTTTCGTTCTTCCTTTCAGAAATATCTTAGGGGGTTCATCGCACTGCTAAGATCTGAAGCGGTAGATAAATGACATGTGTTTTGCATACTTCACAAAAATGGCATTCAGACATTACTGCTAATGACTTCTTGCTTCCAAGATGTTGATAGTCACACAATGAAAGCCATGCGCTTTTATAACCCCGTAAAGTATTTAATAATCTACCGAAACATTCTGGGCAAAGATACTTCTAATAAGCATTGATTTTCCAAGGACAAGATACTGAAGGGCTGTCTCAACAGAATCTAACAGATCGTCAACAATGTCACTAGCTAAATGAGCCACTGTATAACTTGTACCTCCTCGTTTGTTTTCTTGTTCTGAGAAGCTGTAACGTATACAAACCAAATACCTGTATTAAATTGACCTGATATTAGTTAACAAACCAACAAGTGACTATACCAATGTCCGTAAAATCAGATATATCACCGCGCGGATGTCCCACTGACCAACTTCCATGTGACAGTTCATTGAAAACCACGCAAGAGGAAATGTGTCTTCCTTGTGGCAACGCACCCCATCAATTAAGCTTGGCACATCGCGGCTATTCTAAATCAAACAGCAGCAGTATAATTTTCATGGGCAATGGACATTGGACAAAAAATTGACGTGGTGCTGTGTCGAAGATTTTATTTTAACAAATGAGAGTTAAGGATCGTGAAACTTCTGTATAAAAAGTCTGCCTCCTATCAGAGTCGAAACTCTTGGAGAGAAAAAAGTTAATTATTTCGGGTTAATTGATTTCTGCCTCCTCCTCCTTCTTTCTGCTTTATTTGCCATACTCCAGTCACGCATGGTATAAAAGCGCATTACCAATGAACAGAGACTCGCGTCCTCACTTAATTCCTTTTAGGACGCTGTTCCCACCCACTGCGCCATGGCTCTAAGTCTCTGAGTATTACATTAGCCACTGCAATGACGTCACTGCTGACGTGGGTCTTTCAAATGCATCGCTCCGAAAGCAAACCCGTATACTGCCATTTTACTTTCCACTGGAATAAAACCATTGAACAGACTTCGAGCATCACTTACAGCTCAACGGCAGAGCCAGCTGTATTTCTTACTACCCTTAATTAAAAGCCACGACCATTTTCCACCGCCAGTGCAAATCAGGAAGACGTTCATAAGAAGCATTCTCCTTTTGTCCTTCTACTGCTTGGAATACAGTAATTGACTTGGAAAGAGTTTGTGGTCTGGAGGAGAGGTCGCAAAAGACTACACCGGGACGAAATGACAGTAGACGAAGGAACTGGAAGCCGATCGGGATACAAGTGGCTTCGTAAATGCAGAAATAGCGGGGGACAAAAACGAGCAGCGAAGATTCAGACCAGCCGATGTTGAGGACTTCCAGACCTCGTCTGGCCTCGCTGTCACTCAGTGCGTCCACCCACGTCATCCCGTCCATGACGTCACGCTGACGTCACTTTGCTCGGAGACGACCAGGAACGCGAAGACTGAATGTAGAATTCTAGGTCTCCAGGGGCGAGAATCGAATATTCGTAGGGAACAGCTAAATCCAGAAAGGCATCGGAAACGAATCCAAAGTGATTGGCTGGGAGTTGGGAAGGAGATGGGGTAGAGACGGGAAGAGGCGGGGTGGTGGGTGGGACAGGGGAAGGGGTGGTGGGCTGGGACCGTGTTGAATGGAGTCGATTGGAAATGAGGAAAAGGGTGGATGGGGGGAGGGGGGGGGGGAGGATGTAGGGTAAAGACGATGAATGGAGACGATTGAAGTTTGAGAATACACTTGTGAGTAAGATGAGAGACGACAATGATGGCAAAGACAGTAAGGGGTAAAGACAGCGAGGCGTAGGCGTCAGGTCTAGAGATGGGGCAAAGGGGGTGATGGGTGGAGGATGGGGGATGCAGACAGTGATGGGGGAAGGGGGAGAGAGAGGAAAAGAGAGAGACGGATACGGACGGACAGACAGACAGACAGACAGACAGACAGACAGACAGACAGACACACAGACAGACACACAGACAGACAGACAGACAGACAGACAGACAGACAGACAGACAGACAGACAGACAGACAGTCAGACGGACGGACGGACGGACGGACGGACAGACAGAAACTGAGACAGAGAGAGAGGCAGGCAGGCAGGCAGGCAGTCAGACAGGCAGGCAGACAGACAGACAGACAAAAGGACGGACGGACGGACGGACGGACAGAGACAGAGACAATGAGACAAAGAAAGGGAGAATTCCCAGGATGGGAAAGACAGAAAGAAAAACCACAGTTCTGAAAAAGATTTGTGTAGATGGTTGTGATGAGGAAGCATGAGAAAACGGACAGGCAAGGGAAAGAAATGCAGAGATGGGAAAGAAAAGGTGACGGAGGACGGAAAGGCGAGAGAAGCCAAAGGTGCGATCAGTGATGCAAATGAAAAGGAAAATAATAGTTAAAATGGAGACAGGAACTACAGAGGCTAATCGTGTATTGGTCAGAAGTTGCAGTGGCATGCAGGTGAAAAAGAAAGGGAAGGAAGATAAGTACACCCGCACCCAGTATGGGGGCGTAACAGGAATTAGAGATGGGGGGTGCTGCTGGGAACTGGGAGTATGGGAGTGTATAGGAGAGATGACAATGGGTGCATGTACAGCGGGGATGTATGAAGCGGGTAGGAGAAGGGGTAAGAACATGTATAACAGTGTTGTATGAGGAGTATAGGAGATGCGAGATTTTTCGGGGGTGATGGATGGTGAGGTCGTGTAAGGGAGATGTATTAGAGGGTTGTATGAGAAAGGTAGTAAGATGGGGGATTGTGAGGAGGGGAGATGGAAGATAAGAGTGTGCCAGTTTACGAAAAATGACTGATGGAAGTGTATAAAGTGAATAAGAGACAGGCGCATGTACAGAGGTGGTGGAAACACGGGGGTGGGGGATGGAGAGTGGGGTTATACGAATTCCAAGAGAGACGACAGAAGGGGGTGTATGTAGTGACAAAGAGATTGAGAGGGGCGGGTTGGGGGGTGGGGTCTTACGAGAGGCATGGAAATTGATGAATACATCATGAGGGTGGGTTTAGAATAGAGAATGAACGGGTGAAAGGAGCATGAAAAACAGGGGGTGGACACGGGGACGGAAAAGCTGTGGGCCTTATGACGTAAAACCACGTGGACTATTATCGAGCCTGGCAAGCGTGCAGACGGGCATGGAACCAGTAAGACAACCGAAAAAAGAACGACGTAGCAGGAAGAGCAATGACGTCAGAGCACCTCTGAAAGGCTTCTCGTTGCAATTAAGCGATCGAGGGAGGAAGACGAGGCAACGGGGAGGGTGAAGGGATGAAGAACGGAGATAGAGATCGAGCAGGACGGAGACTGGGAAGTCGAGATGTAGATGGTGAGTGGGAGTATCGGCCTTGCAGCCTGTTGTAGATAGTGTAAAGACAATGGCCACCACAACAGCCGGAAAGCAGTAGAGAGGTTCGAGTAAGAGCAAGTGAAGTCTCGATTTCCCGACTTATTCGCCTTTCATGAATGGCACAGAGGGGACGCGGTGGGTCTATTCTCACCCCCAACCCGCAGAGGGTTGGGGGGTAAACCGGTGCCGGCAGAATAGTAATTTTTGTGGAAAGAATGCGACTGCTACAGTAATTTAACTAGAATATGACTTCTAATTCACAGCTAAAATTCTGTAGGAGACAAAAACACTTTAAGGACCATAGACTGGTGATGAAACGAAGTTTGTGACGTCTGGACACACATACAGGCATGTCTACAAGTGTAATGTGCAGGAATACACACATATCTGCACCTATGCAGACATCTACGTGTGTGAGTTCGTGCGTGGATACTCCTGTGCACATGCACAGACCAGCGTTTCATAATGGAACCTGGGGGCGTTTATGTCTGAGGTCTTTGACACACACACTCTCTCTCTCCCCCCCTCTCTCTCTCTCTCTCTCTCTCTCTCTCTCTCTCTCTCTCTCTCTCTCTCTCTCTCTCTGTATATGTATATCCCTCCCTTTCCCCACCCCACCCCTCTCTGTCTGCCTGTCCCTCTGACTCTCTCTCTCTCTCTCTCTGTATGTCATTCTCTCTGTCTGTCTGTGTCTGTGTGTCTCTGTCTGTGTCTGTGTGTCTCTGTGTGTCTCTCTCTGTCTCTGTGTCTCTGTCTCTGTCTGTCTCCGTCTCTGTCTCTGTGTCTCTGTCTCTGTCTGTCTCCGTCTCTGTCTCTGCATCTCTCTCTCTCTCTATGTCTCTCTCTATCTATGTGCCTCTCTATCTATGTGTCTATCTATCTATGTCTCTCTCTATGTGTCTCTCTGTCTATGTGTCTCTCTCTGTCTATGTATCCCCATGTCTCTCTCTCTGTCTCTGCGTCTCTCTCTCTCTCTCTCTCTCTCTCTCTCTCTCTCTCTCTCTCTCTCAGGTGACCGTTTCAAAAACAGGGATGATAGCGTTTGGCTGGCACTGAACCAAGTAAAAGGGCATGCAGCGTTCGGGAGTGGGTCAGACATACAGGCAGGCCAGAGGTTACTGCAGGCAAGAGAACGATTCCTCCATCTACGCCACAAGGAAGCCAGAGTCGTGCAAGGAGGACAAGGCAAACACGGCCCACTGACCCAGTGCCGTTGGCTGATGGCTGGATGTCGTGAGGAGCTAGGAAGGGACGGGCACGGAAGTATGGGGTACGTTCCCTTGAGGGGATGCACTAGAAGAGACGAAGGGGGTAGGGGTGGGAGTAGGGGTGGGGGTAGGGGTGGGAGTAGGTATTGTGGCTCATGTAGGGTGGGATGAGGAGTTTCCTCTATGAAAAGGAAGGGGAATGGAGGGTGCGGTGATGGTGGTGGTGGAACAGCAGAGGTAGAAGTAAAGGGGCGGGGGTGGGAGAAATGTGATGACATGTGTGTGTGTGTGTGCGCGCACGCGCGCGTCTCTATGTGTGTGCGCGCGCATGTGTGACAGCGTGTTTGTGCGATTGTGTGTTTGTATTTGTGTGTCCGTACGTGCGTGCGTGCGTGTGCGCGTGTGCACGTCTTTGTGTATGTGCGTATATGTTTGCGAAAATGCCATCGGGATTGTGCTCATTCAATTGGTACAGAGGTTACACAAAAGAGTTGGATCAAGAATGCTGTGGGGGTGGGGGTGGGGGGTGGGGGTGGGGGTTGCTCGAGGAGGAGGAGGTGTGTGAGAAGGGGGCACTCAGAAGGAGATGGAATGACGAGGATGGAACTTACAGAGTTTACGAGCAACAATAAATCGAAAGGGCCCAGGCACCGAATACAACACTAAATACGAAAGCAAGGCAGCAGTGGAAGGGTGGTAATAACAGACCAGCCCAGGCACAAAACAGACAGGGTAAAAGGAACGGAGGACAGGGTGGAGGTGGAAGAGGATGGTGGAGGGAGGGGTAGAAGTAGATGAGGCTGCAGGGGAAGTTGGAGGAGCAAAGACACAATAAAGGAGAAAGAACGTGAAAAGAAGAAATAAAGGGAGGTGCGGTAAGGAGATGAAGAGGCAGGTAGTGATCAGAATAATAGACGGCACAGTACGTAAGAGATAAGTGAACTGACAGATGAGAATCGACAAAGACATAAAAGACAAAGAAGCAATGAAGAAATCGAAGGGCCAGACGAAATGAAAGAGTGAAGAATAGGAGAGACGAAAGGAAGAATGGGTGACGGAAGAGGGAGCGGGGTGGAGAGTGTGATGGGTGGGGGTGGGCAGGAAGGCAGGGTAAGAAGTTAGCAGGAAGGGGGGACGGGTGATGGGAGGGGAGGGGGAAGGGGAGGGGAAAGGGGAGGGGGAAGGGGAGGGGAAAGGGGAGGGGGAAGGGGAGGGGGAAGGGGAGGGGGAAGGGGAGGTAAAAAGGGAGGGGAAAGGGGAGGGGGGAAGGGGAGGGGGAAGGGGAGGGGGAAGGGGAAGGGGAGGGGGAGGGAGCAGCAATCAGAAGAAATGGACTGACCCAGTGACTGCAGCCAGGGATCGATGAAGGCCTACAAGACCTGCCCTGGGCTGAATGAGAGAGAGAGGGAGAGAGAGAGAGAGGGGGGGGGGGGTTGGAGGGAGAGAGAGGGAGAGAGAGAGAGAGAGAGAGAGAGAGAGAGAGAGAGAGAGAGAGAGAGAGAGAGAGAGAGATTCAAAAGAAGACGAGAGAGCAAGCACGCGATTGCTTGAGGAGGGTGAGGAGCTTGAGGGTTATAAAAAAAGAGTAGCCCTTCTTCAGGCAGTCCATTCTATCCATTTGTTTAATCACCATCGACCAGACTGACTGCAGGTCCTGTCCAAACTGCACACATTCACCACGAAGGCGGACAGAACGGGAAACTACTCGTCCGGAGTTGAAGTTGAGAAGTTGAAGTACTTTGCATAAGGGCCTGTCATTGAAATATAATAAAATCATTCGAAGAAGAAGAGTCCTCACTCTTCTCTTCTAGATCGAAATTCCCTTAAAATCAGAAACTCTGCCTTTTACTAACTCCTGCATTCACTTTTCCCCTTTTAAAAGTTATTCAATAATGTATCCCACGTAGTTTAAAAAGTGTGATAACAGATCTGTATGGTTTCCCGTATAGTTTTGTCCCAGAAAGATCTCCAAAAAGAAGAGAGAGCTATGTTAAGCAGGATCTCATAACTTGGTGAAAGGAGGTGGGTGCTATGAGTATTGACTTATATATATGGTCTGGCCTACATAATCCTAAAGGGTTTTACGGGTTCCCGCCATCCAGCCCAGATAAAGCTCAGCCAATCCTCGGGCAGGAGCAAACAAGAGGGTGACAAGGAGAATTTCCCCAAATCAACAAAAATACGGACAGTTCCCCCCCCCCCCCCCCAAACCCCGATAACTTCAAATCCAATTCCTTTTACGGGTTATTCTTCACCAAGCTTTTCTTCGTTCAGCCTCTTTGATAAAGGAACGACGGGGCTCGATGAAGGATAGGCTCGAGTTGAACTTAAGATCAAGAAAAGCGCTGTGCAAAGTGGGCAGTACCGTCACTTCTTTGAAAGCTCTTTTGCCCATGGCCTCACTCCTGCACATTCCACTCGCCACTCCCGGCAGACCCGGCGAATATCTATTGAGAACCACCTTTACGAGTTCCTTTCAGATCTAACCCGCTTTCTCCTGTCTTTGATTTCAGACATTCATAGCGATCTTCAGCAAGCGATGGAAGGTGGAAGACTTGGCTCATACAACTCAAAACATGGGCAAAAATAGAAAGAAAAAAAGTTTGCGCTGCTCAGTAAATGTTGACGCAAGCGACTATCGCATTCTTGTCCCAAACCTGTCGAAACTTCCTCCCGTTGCAATAAAGGCCTATACTTGTATATAGGCCAATGTCAATTCTAGAATGCCCATTTTCTGAAAGCTGGACATTGCATCGATTTCTCTGTGATAATAAGGCGAGCTTCGTTTCATAAACATCCAGTTTATTGAATTGTAGGGATAAATTAAAGTGTTATTTCGACAACCTGTGTTGAATTGCATTGCGCTGCTCTGCGCTAAGCTGTTTTGCGTTACATTTTATTTGGGGTTCCGTTTCATCGCGTTGTATTGTGCTGCGATGAATCTTGTATATTGTGTGATGTTGTTCTCTTTTGTTTTGTTTAGTGGCGTTGTGTGGTGTATTGCGGTGTGGTGTATTGCGGTGTGGTGTGATGTGATGTGGTTTGATGTGGAGTGGTGTGATGTGGTGGGGTGTGATGTGGTGCGATGTGATGTGATGTGATGTGGTGTGATGTGGTGTGGTGTGGTGTGGTGTGATGTGGTGTGGTGTGGTGTGGTGTGATGTGGTTTGATGTGGAGTGGTGTGATGTGGTGGGGTGTGATGCGGTGTGATGTGATGGGGTGTGATGTGGTGCGATGTGATGTGATGTGATGTGGTGTGATGTGGTGTGGTGTGGTGTGGTGTGATGTGGTGAGGTGTGCTTTGGTGAGGTGTGATGTGGTGTGGTGTGATGTGGTGTGCTGAAATGAATCGTTCTACTCCATAGAGTATTACTGCACTGTGTATCAATTTTGGTTTTCTTTGAGTGTGTTGCGTTTTATCAGACTCCGAATTGCCTATTCAGATACAACAAACATCTGCTTCCTTTGACCTTACCTTGAGTTCACTCCTTACAGTTGCGCTTCTGAGGTTGAGGTCGGGCTGGGTGGTGTTGATCTGGTGCAGGTAACTTTGACCCCTCGAGGTATGGACTGTCCAGGCAGGTCCGTTTCGCAGCGATTTCTGTCGTACGTAGAGCCAAGGCAAAGATGATTTACATGATACGCTACAACGCCAGGGTGGGATAGAGGGAGATGGTATTACACGACAATTAAAAGAAGATATATATCTACAAAGACAAAAGACTACTACAGTTTTAAGACTCGAAAACTTTCATCCGCTGACATGTCCATTTAGCTCACCTTTGCTAATAATATATTTAATGAGTCTCGCTTCTAGGACTACATGACAAAACTGTTCTGCAGGATATACATACATTTGGCGAGCTAATATTCAGTTAGCAGGTTATACTTCCGACCCTCTGTGTTTTGCCATTCGCACATCAATAAATCAATCAGTCAAGGAAGGAAGAGACATGTGATACATCTTGTGTGGTGTCACACGGAAACTTATCAGCACTGGCCCTAATAGAGATTTAAGGTCGCAGTGAAACTTCTGTGTAGGTGCCAAATTCCCCTCCAAAATCCATGAGAATACTTATCCTCACTTCGCTCTGTCATCTTCAGTCAATATACCACTTTGAGACATACCTATTTCCGGAGGAATCCCATCCACTGATGGGCCACACTATTAGACTCGTCCGAGGAAAGGGGGTGCGATGCTGGTCGTTTAATTCGCAGTGACTCACACACAGAATGACAACCCAATTATTACGTGCTCGCTAGCTGACATACGCAATCTTGGACGGTTATTCCGCCCACATAATTACAATAAAGTGTGAATAATTGACAAACTGGTGTACACAATGAGCTTTCATCTGAATTGGGTTTCGAAGAATATCATATTTGCAGCAGTCGTCAAGGCGAGTCAGCTCTGTTTCGAGCATAAATGCCTATGCAAAAACGCAGCCAGTCAGATGCCGTTGACCGCTAGCGGAGCGGGGTCCGCACCCCTTTCCTCAGACGAGTCCACTAGTGTGGCCAATCAGTGAAAGGGATCCCTTTCCCAAATCCACGCAGTGGCACCCTTTTTTATGAAAGCTGTAGGCGTACCCAGATGATCCATCTAGTGCGTAATTAAGCCCCTGTAATGATTTTGGGTAACAACATTTCCTCTCAAGTTACAAGATCTTACAGTGATTTAGCTCTCTACGCTTCAATCAAATTATCACGATGGCCGAAGAAGCACACGTCTCAAGTCTCAGATCTTATGATGACTTAGCTCTGCAAGTTTCAGTCGGTGTGTGCGTGAGTACGTGTGTGTATGTTTATGTGTGTAGATGTGTGTGTGTGCCTTTGTGTGTGTGTACGTACGCGTGTGCGCGCATGTGTGTGTGTACGTGTGTGTGTGTGTGTGTGTGTGTTTGTGTGTGCGTGTGTCTAGGGCCTACGTGTACGTATGTGTTGTGTTTGTATGTGTGCGTTTGTATGTGTGTGTGTGTGTGGGGGGGGGTGTTTCTAAACGTACCCAGTTGTTGGGGGGATTGGCAGTGCCAGCCCACACGTAGTAGTTTCTCTTGGAGTTGTTGGTGCTGGAGGCACTCTCCAAGAACCAGGGGTGCTGGTCACTCGTCAGGTTGGGGATGAAGTCCACCAGCAACTTCATGTCTGCAAGGTAAATGCGCATCTCGTGTTATCGAACGTGCTCAAGCATGACAAAAAAACTGCATCCTGTGGAGGTACACGTGATGGTAAACAAAGTTTGAAGATTACTGGAACACAAAGCTACGCAGGTTTTTCTTTTCATTACGAGCTTAATTGCAGTGGATTCCTATGCAGACACAAGCCAAGACAGTTAAACTCAACAAAACAACAACACGTAGTGTTTAGTTCAAATTCCTCCTATCTAGTGAGAAGACATTCAAATCTGCAAAGTTGCTTCATTTATAATTTCATTAAATCGGAAACAGTTACTCCATCTTTCAGCATAGAATGCAGACAGGGGACATTTACAAAGATCACACATTAATGACAATGCCTTTTCATCATAAGCACATTGCGTAGGGCATCCTATATCTGCCAGCAGCACATCTGTCCACGCACCTCTCTTGTGGGTTTCGTTGAGCAGCGTTATGAAGTCGTCCATGGTCCCGAGTCGGCTGTCGATGCTTTTGTGGTTGGTTATGTCCATCTCGTCCCAGCTGTTGCTCTTCGCCTGGTAGAAAGGCGACAGCGAGATGGCCCCGATGCCGAGGGACTTCAGGTAGTCCAGGCGGTCCGTCACACCTGCAGCAGAGAGAGTGGCAAGTGTGTGTGATGTATGAACATTACAGGAATTAACAGACCTTTCCACGGTGAACGGACACTTGTCCGGTATAAAATTCAGTTCAATCTTTAAAATACCACCTCCAATTTCTACTCCTGCACCTCTTTGCTGCTTCTGCTGCTGATGTTGTTCCTCTTCCTGTTTTTTCCCCTCTTCTCGTCTCCACTCACAACCTTTCTGCTCCTTTACTCTCTACTTCGTTCATCTCTTCCATTGTCTTCACCTTTGTCTCCAACTATTCACTTCAAAAGAGTTAAGATATCTCTTTGGTTGCCTTTGCTAGCGTATTTTAGTCCTGAGAAACCTGCCTGAGACTGATCAAACTCATCAAGTAAACAAATTTGCGACGTAGTAATAACGTTGAAAAAGTGTGGCAGTGTATGTATAATGTATGTATGTATGTATAATGTATTTATATTGCGCGCACTTCCAGCCCAAAGGCTGCTCAGTGGCGCATGCACACACATGTCGACAACGACGTTGCAAAAACGTCCAGGCCTACCCTGGATGTCGCCAATGCCATTGCCATCAGAGTCCTGGAAGGAGCGGATGTAGACGCGGTAGATGGTCGTGGTCTGCCACCAGTCCTGGCTGGAGGGGGAGCGGCAGCGAGGGTAGATAAGGATGAGGGCCACCACGGTGATGATGAGTGCCAGCCAGCCCAGCAGCACGATGCACATGCACACGTAGCGCAGCCTGCGCCACAGAGGCTTGGAGGAGTGGTACAGCAACTCCTGCAGAGGTATGGTCAATGGTGGTAGAGTGAAGTGGAGGCAGTAGAAAAGGGTTTCTGCAAAGGTTGAGCACGTCCATGTGCATCTGATAATCCTCGTGAGACAAATGGACACTGCCACAGGAAGAGCGGAAGCCTAGGTTGTCATTGAGGTATTAATCTATGTGCTTCTCCATTCTCGCTAAGCAACACACTTTGTAAGCAATCTTTAGTCAGATAATGAAGAGTATGAGAAAGTTAAGTGAAAGAAGGCTGGTAAGTCCTTTTTTTGGTCTCAAGCATGCTATCATGCTTTTCTTCAGTAATCCTCCTACAAACCAGTCCCAGCGGTTTAAGTCGTATACACCAACTGAGGAAGTCCAGCAATTTACGTCCTAACTGACTAATTAATTTAAATCCTGCAAATTTTTACACAAACCTTAGGCCCTTGTCGCTTATCAATTTATGTATGATCATGGAGACAGATGACTGATGCTCTGACGACACCTGGTGGAACGATGCAGAGGATGCACGGACAGGGCAGTTACTGGCTAGATCTCTACACTCTATGAGGCATTCCAGCACGATGTAGGCTCGCTGTTGCATTTTGAGTCATGAAAGATAATATGCCTTCACTTCCCATTTATGTGTCTAAATATTTACTCCTTGGTGAAGAGATCCAAAGCTTGTCCTGAACCTTCCCGAAAGTAGCAACTCGGGAACCGATGCAGCATCGAACAATATACCAACTAGTTCCAAAAAGCTCGCATGGCAAACGCCGTAAAACCTGTATCATGGCCAAGCAAAGACCCATTCGTGTATCTAACAAACCCTTGGATGAAGAGAGCCAACGCGAGTCCTGAGCCTTTCCGAAAGCGACAACTCTGGCATCCTTGCAGGATCGAACCCCGGACTAGCTCCTCCCGAAAAGCTTGCGTGGTAAACGCCTTAACCACTGTATTACAGTCATACAATGACATGCCAAAAGGATGGGAGCACCACGAACCTCCTTGGTCATGCCACGGTAGGGCTTGCCGGGTTCCTTGGAATCAGGGGGCAGATTGATCTGCACGGATGGGCGGGGGCGGGTCGTCTGCTTCCCATCGAAGGCCTCGTTGACGTAACTGCCAACCGCACTCTTGTCAGGCTCCGTCGCCGTCTTGGTCCCCCCACCTCCGTTGACCATGGACTCGTCCGCCACTTTGTACGTCCCCGACCGTCCCAAGTCCATGGTTACTGCTCGCCAGGAAGTTGAAGGTGAAAGCTGTAGAATGCACAAGAGAAAACTGAGAGGTGAAAGATTGATTGAGAAAAAGTGCATCTCATTCTACATGGTCGCGTCAAAATGTGCTGAAATATGGAATTGGAAATTACAAGAGCAGAGAAGACTATCTGTCCGCTCAGCGGAAACCTTCTCGAGTTCCAGTCATCCGGTGCGTATCTAAGAGATTGAAAAGAATTTTGGGGGAGTTTTTTCGTGTGTTTTTTTCCCCAAAAAACATCCTCTTTGTCTTGAGAATGAGGGGAAAAAGATGTGAATGGGGTGACAGAAGAGGGCGAAAACGTGACACAGTTCTATTATTTGTCCAGATTCAGTCCAACGGCTGACATGACTGATGTAGGCCGCCACCTCCTCTGAACAATACACGGCCATAAAAAAGTGCTGAAGTTCATTTGAAAAAATAACACACCAGGATCGCTGTAATACTGGCGGAGAAGAAAAGAAAACGACACCGCTAGCCGTTAGAGTTGGCATTAGCATAATGAATAATTCAAGACAACAGTCAAAGCCGTCTCCATGACATCGTTTCAAGCACGGCACCGGCAATGGAAAAAAATGTTTCCAATTTGCTTTTCAGACTGGCACCACTGTCGACTCAAGGTCGTCGTCGAACACAACACGCAACACGCAAACCCGTAGCCACTGCCTGAGGATTCAGCGCCACAGTAATCTACTTCGTTTTCCATAGGCTTATTGCGCTGGTCTCTTTCTCACGTTTACATAAGGCAGTGTCTGTCGGCTTTTCTTTAAAAAAATCCCTTTGCCTTGACTGGAAATGGAACTGGAAAAAGAGTGGAGAAATGGTGCAGCTTATCTCCTTCTGCCCACCTGTGTGCCTCTCCCTGCCTGCTTACGTACCGACCTATGCCTGCCGGGCCACCTTCATACAGACACGTACGCACATGCATGCGCGCGCGCGCACACACACACACACACACACACACACACACACACATACATTAAAGTACACAAAACATACACGTACATACACATGCACCTTATTACGACCCTGTCTCTCTGATCTATATGCCTGCCTGCCTGCCTGCCTCTCTCTCTCTCTCTCTCTCTCTCTCTCTCTCTCTCTCTCTCTCTCTCTCTCTACTAAATACACGACAAAGATATCCTAGACAAGATGGAAAGGAAAGGAAGGGTAGTCCCTGTAAGTATTTTTTTTTTGCTTTGGCATGATGAAGTCGTTGAACCAAATATAGTTTCATATCCTTCTTAATTCTATTATATATAAAGATACACTACACATGATGGCTTCCATGCAAAAGCATCCAAGATAATGCGTTATCAAAATCGTAGAATTCGGCTTTGCGTCACATCACATCACCTGCAGGATCGTCATTTGACCTTGAAGACCTCAAGTTCAAGGTACACGAGTAAAGAGTGAGTCTTAGGAGCCTCCACTGAACAGTTTGCACTACGAAATGCATTATGGACAGACGGTGTCGGACGGCAAAACAAGCATTACAAAATAATGTTTTCCTTTACTCATTCTACACGAACGGCTTCTGTTGAGGGCTAAGCTTTGATAAGCAAGCAGGAAAAGACGGACGGACGGACGGACGGATGGACGGGCGGACAGAAAGAAAGATAAAAAAGAAGAGAAAGAAAAGAAGAGAAAGAAAAGAAAAGAGAGAAGAGAAAAAAAGAAGAGAAAGAAAGAAGAGAAAGAAAGAACGAAAGAGAGAAGAAAGAGAAGAAGAAAGAAAGAAAAAAAAAGAAAAAAAAGAAAGAAAAAAGAACGAAAGAAAGAAGGAAGGAAAGAAAGAAGAGAACGAAAGAAAGAAAGAAAGAAAGAAAGAAAGAAAGAAAGAAAGAAAGAAAGAAAGAAAGAAAGAAAGACAGACAGACAGACAGACAGACAGACAGACAGACAGACAGACAGAGAGACAGACAGACAGACAGACAGACAGAAAGAAAGAAAGAAAGAAAGAAAGAAAGAAAGAAAGAAAGAAAGAAAGAAAGAAAGAAAGAAAGAAAGAAAGAAAGAAAGAAAGAAAGAAAGAAAGAAAGAAGGAAGGAAGGAAAGAAAGAAAAAACAAACTTTGCCCTTCAAGTACCTTACCAAATTCACGGTTGGTGTCTCCGCTCCTTCTTGAATATGGGCGCCTCAAGCAGTTGGAGACAAGGTGGATGAAGATTGAAGAATTGAGGTGCGCACTCAGCCACCCACAGAAAAAGTCCCACAGAGAACTATAAAAATTGTTCTGTCAGGGACTTTGAACCCATGTCGGTCATTGGCAGAGATTTATACCGACAACAATGGAAGTCCCACTTAGGTTGATCACATGGTCCAAACTCCGCTCTCCCTGCCCCCCCGCACCCCACCCCCTTCCTCTACGCCTCCCCAGCTTCCAGCGACTGTCATAGTCCCCCTACGGCCCTAGCTGCAGCCTTTTCTTTGTCGGGGAAAGTTCGGCGAAACTAGAATGCAACAGAGGCTCTTAGATCTAACCAGTGAATTCTGGTCACATACGGTTTCTCTCATGATCTGCATGACGAGCAAAAGTAATTTACATTCAGAGTTGGAATGTCCAACCTCGGACTTAAATCTTGTTAACGATTTGACCCCGTCATTGTTTTTATTCAGCTGAGTTTAGTGGATTCCGCTGCACGGGTAACCAATTCAAAACGTGCGAGTAGATGCATTCTTTTTTGTATTTGAGAAATTGCTTACGCTAGTTTCTGTCGTCTAACATTTACCGGATGCCATTAGACGTGCAAGCAGGCACCCTCACGCTCACGCACACACACACGCGCGCACACACACGCACACGCACACACACACGCGCGCACCATACTCGTGCACAAAAGAGCACATGCATGAGTACACGCACGTAGACAAACGCGCACACAGATATGCCTATCTCAGTCGGTAGACCCCATAGAAGCGTACATAAATTACAACACATTTCAGTAGAAACTAAGAGATCACTCCATCACATCTATAAGAATCCTGTAACTCCATACCTTCAAAGAGCTTTATAAAGATGGTGTGGATGTGGCGAGATCACCCCCTCCCCCTTTGTATTAAATTTATTGTATTCACTAACCTGTGTGGACGCCAACCGTAATAAATTAAGTAACGATAGCATGTTATGGCTCGCCAACCATAGTTCCCCCTGTGGGTTTGGGGTGAGAGTTAAGAGTTGACCCACCATGTCTCTCTGCGCGGTTCCTGGGAGGCGAGGGCGTGACTAGGGACACCGTGACTTGCCTTACGTTTGCTCTGAACCGTTCTAGTGATTTTTGTGCTTAATGGCCTTGCTTAGCCTAGAAAGGCTGATGGGCCGTAAAATGCTGTCCATCTATCAGCAACCATAGAAAACTTTGTGCTAGCGTGCGGAGCGGAGACGTGTATATTGGCCGCATTTCCAAAGTGTGACCTTTCCGGTGATAGACTTCACCTTATATGGGGGACGTGTGATTGGACATCGAGGGAGAGTGGGCGTGGCCCGAGTGTTCCCATTGGATTAGAGAGCACAGACTTCGAAGGCGTCCGCGCTTTGAGTATATAACCCCCCATGCGCCCAGTGACGCATGCGAAAAAAAAACAAAAAACGAGAAAAGACCATCACCTGTGTAAAACGCCGTCCCGACATCGTCAAAGAGATACGGCCTCTCTCCTCTCCACAGTCAATGAAGAGTAAAGCGCCTGCCCCCAGGATCAAGTTTGAGTTGCCGTGCTTGCCGGTGCATGAAGCTACAGAAAGGATATTTCTACGTCTGCCCGTCTCCAGGGTGAAGATTCCTGTTTTCAAGCTTGCATGAGCTCGAAGCTACAGAAAGGATACTTCTACGTCTGCCCGTTTCCAGGGTGAAACTTACATTTTGTTGTGCCTGCCTGTACACCTGTTGCCCACTGTTTCCTTTCCCCCTCCCCCTCTCTCCCCACCCACACCGCTAGAGCCGCTGGTACTGTCGTCCCGAGGGTAGGAACCTTTGTGAAAGCAGATTAGTGTATTCACGGATCACAGCTACCTTGCTTTAGGACTACTTTGTACTTATCTACAGGAACAGACTTCGAAACAGATGTTGATTTTTGATCGGTTGGCGAGCCATATTTATTCTATATTGAAGATCGAATCGGTTTATTGTTTCAAGATTGTCAGTACTAACCTCTAGTTATCCATATTAATTAATAGGAGAAATTAAAGTGATTTGATTTTGACCTTTGTCCTCACCGTCTTTCTGTCGTGTTCCATCTTTGATAGAATGACTGTGAGAGATAGTGTTACTAGTTTGGCTGTGTGCATGTATTTTCTCCTAGACCTTTATTCAGAAACGAGCCAAGTCTAACTCGTCACAGTGGAGAACTGTTGAACATGTTAGAGTACTTCTTTATGACCAACAGGACCAACAAACAAGATAGAGGTTTATAAAAGTGCGATTTTTACTTTGTAAGTTACACGTATCTCACGAGCAATTTGGGACAGGAGGAACCATCAAGCATTATAAAGACTACCTTTAAACATCACTTAACTCTCTTCAATTCTTTGACTTTAACCATGATCTTGCTGAGTGTACTTGTTGTTGAGGACAAGTGTGGGAGCGCGTGTGTGCATTTGTGCGAGTGCATGCGAGTGAGGGTGCACGCCAGCGCGAGTTTGCTTGTGTTTTTGTGCTCGACTCGTATTTGGATGGAATTTCGGGAAGTTATGCCTGGATCTTCAGTGCACTGAGTCACTGCTGAAGGGGGGGGGGGGGGGGGGGACGGGAGGGGAGGGGACGGGAGGGGAGGGGAGGGGAGGGGAGGGGACGGGAGGGGAGGGGACGGGAGGGGAGGGGAGGGGTTTCGAGTGAAGGTGGGGCTGAGGGGGCTGAGGGGGGCTGGGGGGGCTGAGGGGGGCTGAGGGGCGCTGGGGTCTGGGGGGTCTGGGGGGTTTGGGGGGGGCCGAAGTACAGGAGAGTGGATGCAGTGCCCTGGTAGAGGAAGAGTAATCAGTGAACTACTAGATTTTTGCGGCCTGGAGACTCAGCTATGAGGGGGCCTCGTGCCAGGCTGCAAAGTCACGCGCCAAACTCGTTCAAATCCGGAGGACGGGGTTGCAGGGCAGCTCCCCCACATCGACAGCGGTGACTTTCGTGCGTTAAAGTGCTTTTGATTTCAATAGAATGACGGACGGATGGATGGATGGATGGATGGATGGATGGATGGATGGATGGATGGATGGATGGATGGATGGATGAAGTCATTCGGCCAATCAGCTTTGTAGGCCATGCAAGGCCGCTGACTGAAGAATCACTAGAGCTGAGCGAGAGCAAGTCTGGTCTCCATTTCCCTAGCTTTTCGCCCATTTACAAAGCGAGCAGGGACGCGGTGGGTGTATTCTTAATCCCAGCCCAAAGACGGTGTTTTCAATAAAATCTTACATGGACCAAAAAGAGCATGAGGGAGGCTGCGGTGGAATAAGGGAGGTAACCACTCGTTCTCTTCTCAAAGTCGGCACGGTGTTCCTGATGTGCTGTATATTTCACAAGAGGCTATTGTGACGGAGGGGCCATTGAAGTGAGGGAAGGGAGATAACTCTATGACTTACTAGTCTCCCCTACATGATCAGATCTTGACATGCGGTTTTCATTCGCTCACAAACCGTCATCACACATGTGACCAGCATCACAGCACGCTTACGCGAGCTTTCATTCCATTTTTCACCTGAGGCCTTCTCAGGCCAACCAATCAATGAACTTTTCATTTCTGTACTATCGCATCATCTCAGAGAGATCACTGTTACATGGCAGCTACACGTCTCAGACTCAACACTTAATTCCTTCCACGTTATTTACTTTTATCCCTTTTACTCCTTAGCAATGAGGCCCGTTGTGCACAAGAGACTTGGTGTCAGACTGCAACAACGTCCGCTATCGAAACGAAGGTCTTGAAAGAAGGAGCATCGAAGTAAAAGACAACTATTACTGTTTCTCCTAGCGCATCCTGTAAATGCTCCACTACTGCAGACAGGTGAAAATTAACACAGATTTCAATAAATGAAACTGCTGCAGTGAAGCAAGTTGGATACGGAGGAAAGGTTTCAAGAACATACAGTTACGCCTCTATGTGTTTTTAGAATAAGAAAAACAATCTAGCTCATGCACCAAAATATCAAATTATAATCTGTCGGCAAGCAAGGGGTTCAAGCATCCGCCAACTCTAACTTTGGTTCCCAAGAACTTTCCACATGGCCACTCGTCCATTTCTACTAACATACATCTGTCAGACAGGGATCTATAAATAAACGTGTTTTTTTAGGACCGTAGTCCCCATCGTGTTTTTGCTCAAAATACAAGAGCAGGAAAAGTTTGGCGTGCGAATGCGCTTAGGCCCTTTTATCGAAGTGCATGTTGACCACAAAAAAGTATGATATGATAATTCTTAGAGCTCAGGATGAGCGAAATTCACCGTAACGTAAATAGTTTATGCCTAACTGCAGCTCACCCCATCCACCCCCACCCCTACCCCAGGGGGGGGGGGGGAGGGGGGGGAGGGAGGGAGGGGGGGAGGGAGGGAGGGGGGAGGGAGGGGGGAGGAGGGAGGGGGGGGTAGTGGGAAGGGAGAGTGGGAGGGAGGGAGGGAGGGAGGGAGGGAGGGAGGGAGGGAGGGAGGGAGGCAGGGAGGCAGGGAGGGAGGAGGGAGGGAGGGAGGGAGGGAGGGAGGGAGGGAGGGAGGGAGGGAGGCAGGGAGGCAGGGAGGCAGGGAGGGAGGGAGGGAGGGACGGACGGAGGGAGACAGGGACGGAGGGAGAGACAGAGAGAGAGAGAGAGAGAGAGAGAGAGAGAGAGAGAGAGAGAGAGAGAGGGAGGGGGGGATGATCGCAATGAAAGAATAATCAATATTAATGCGAAGGAAAAAAGCTTTAAAATGTACATTCTCTATCTGCATTGATCAGAATGAGTGAACAAAGAAAATGTGAAAAGCATCGTGACACAGACACAGAGGTGTAGAGAGGAAATACAGACACTAAAGTAGATTCTGAGAGCAGACGAATGAGGAGCTGGGTGTGTATGTATAGCAAACAGTCAGCAGGAAAGTGAGGGATAACGCCAGAAATTGGTTTGCACTTTACAGGTAGATGAGGGAGGACTTAATTGGGTCTTAAGGCGTACACCTACAAACATACCTTCAGGCTATGACTGTCTGACCCGAGTGCAAATTCTTGCTATCCACGCTTCATTGTATACTCTCTCCACAGTCCTTATCTTTGACCTGCGAAAATTCCATTCCCTCACATCTCATCTGCCCACATATCTTTCGACCACTCACCTCCCTTCCCCCAGCAAAGCTTCGATAAACCTACACTATACATGTACATTTTTGCTTCTCTAACCCCCTCGTCATTCTTTCCCTCGTATTTAATCCCACCCACAAGGTTTTCTGTCCTAAATTTGCCCTGTAAGAAATAATCATCAATGGCAGCCCACATATATCTCAGGCCAGCCTCTTCAATGACACCTACTTAATCTGGTTCGTTTTCCCCGTCACTGTTCAACTTGGCTGAACCTCTTACTCTTTCATCCTATAGCCATTGGACAAGCACGTATACTCTAGCAGGTCAAAATAACTTTTCACTGTCATATACTGTATTTGCACAAGTATACGAAACTATCAGCTATAATTTCAACACGTCTTTTAAATCAAGTCTGCGCATTCTGCATGCTAACGAATGGACAAGTACTTATTATGTTTTGTGCTCAGTCAGTTCAGTGCCCGCAACCAGCGCCTTTCGCTCTACAATCAAGAAGTATGCCGTATAAAAGCCAGCCACCCCAACTAGAAGATTTTCTGAAGGTATACCTGATTGCGTGAGAGCACTAGTATCAGACTGCCTTGTTATTCATTCGATCTTTCTCTCTCTCTCTCTCTCTCTCTCTCTCTCTCTCTCTCTCTCTCTCTCTCTCTCTCTCTCTCTCTCTCTCTCTCTCTCTCTCTCTCACACACACACACACACACACACACACACACACACGCACACACACGCACGCACGCACGCGTACACACACACAATTATACACATACACGCACACGCACACACTCACTCACTCACACGCATACACACGTACACACACACACACACACGCACATACACAAACACACTCACGCACACACATACGCACGATTGCGCGCGCGCACGCGCGCGCACACACGTACATTTCCAACAGTGAGAATTAAGTTCTAGTCAATGTCAATCTGAACCGGATTTTCGAGGCATGTCCTCAAGGTCGACACCCTCACGCTGTCAGTATTTGAAAATCGCATTTCGCTTACACCCGAGTTAAGAAGTATAGGGTCTGTAATACACTCGATCGAGCACTCACATTTAAAGTGGCCGAGTATTTTACTATTTACTTAGAGATAAGATATGACATTAAACACAGAAAAGTTCATCTTTTGGTAGGCTACCTGCTAATTAAGCCACGAAGAAATGCGATGGCAGGTTCACTCAGCACAACAATGTTTTCAATCCAAGCCGCCACATTTACACCCGAAAATGTTTTAGATTATCGTCTGCTTTTACAGCTTTCTATCTTGATCAAAATCGACCCTCGATGTGAGCGAAAGGTATACAAGTATGCGACCACTTCAAGAAAAGTTATCAACCTCGGGAAATTCCCGACAGTAGCGTTTACTTTCTTGCAGTCAACCGTACATCACATCACTTCCACATGAGAAAGTTTAAGATCATCGTCTGCTTCTCGATCGGGTTCACCCTCAGAGTGGCGAGCGGTATACAGTCGACAACGGCAATTACAGGTGCGCAGGTGTCGTCTGCTGCGAGATCACGACATGGAAAACTCGTCAACATTGGATCACTTACCAACAAAACTTGTTATGGAGAATGCGTTCACGACTGCTACACAGCGAGCGGCCTCGAAGCGAAGCAGCTAGACGTACAGTGCGAAGAGCTTATAGTGCGTCACTACCCCCAACTGATGTATGCCTGACCCTGCGGTGTAGTCCCTGCTCGGCCCGGACTGTCCCACTTACAGCCAAGGGAGGTCGTGTCGCGACCGAGCGAGACAGAGACCGCGATACCTTGGTAGACTTTGTATGCAAAGCAAATACTTGGTGAGTGTGCTCTGACTATAAAACACTGCGTGACGTATCGCCCGCCATGACCAGCTATAGGTCGACCGTGCTTACCTGTAGTTCGTCTTGTCAGGTAATCCTTGGGGGGAAAAACACGCATTTCTGCATATCGGCATGAGATGCAAAAAGCAAACAATGACACTTGACAGATTAAAGTCTGAAGTGATTATCTACCTCACGTACAGGCTCACCAATTCTACCGCCAACAATTCTTTCTCCCTGTGGGTTGAGGGTAAGATTTGACCCACCACGTACGCTTCTCGGCGCGATCGATCGGTAAGAGGCGAACATCTATATACTGATCTAGGGAATATCGTGATTTTATTTATTCTAAGATCAGTTTGAATGATTTTTCGTGATCAATAGCCTTAAATAGTGTACGAATACTGATAGGCCGTAAAACTCCATCCATCCAAACGTAAATATATTTTTGTTGTTTGGCGTACATTAATTATATATATATAGCCAAACCCTTACATCTCGATCGACCGAGATCGATTCTCATGCAGTTACATGGACGAATTGCATGTGTGATGATGAGATAGCAAATCACAATATTTGTGAACTTATTTAATCTCTCGTATTCACGCTTCACTATCTATCATCGGCAGGAAGGAACTGTTTTCTCAGATAAGAGAGAGAGCACGAAGGCTACACGCAACGCTCGATCTCTTCGCGCACTGCATGCAGATGACGATGCATGGGCAGCATACCGCTGTGGGTGGGAGTCAACAGACGCACAGATACAGATCAACGGCAAGACATCCACAGCACAAGCAAGCAAGCCACGTTGCAGCTTAATTGTATACCTTATTTTTCGTCTTTTAGGATATAATTATGTCCTCTCTTTTTTTCGTCCGTCTTCTCGTCTTTGGCCCTTCCCCCCGTCTGTCTGCCTGCCTGCCTGTAGGCCTATGTCTGCCTGCCTGCCTGCCTGCCTGTCTGTCTGTCTGTCTGTCTGTCTGTCTGTCTGTCTAGCTGTCTGTCTGTCTCTCTCTCCCCCCCCCCCTCCATCCCCCATCTCTCTCTCTCTCTCTCTCTCTCTCTCTCTCTCTCTCTCTCTCTCTCTCTCTCTCTCTCTCTCTCACTCACTCACTCACTCATACCTCAGCGCTCAGGAGCGCGCATTTACATGGGCTCTGCTTAGTCTCCGCCTGAAGTTGAAGCAGAACTATTATGCCAGTCGCCGGATTTCCAGCTGCTGTGGAAGTACTGCTATCCTCGCTACTTACTTCTGATGAATTTTCGTCTTGGAATGTGACAGGGGAGCCTGGAGGTGTTGTAGTCATGCTCAGATTCAGACCAAGTGATGGGCAGCCATTACTTGCTCCTCATACTCAACGCGGACACTGAAGAAGGAATTCGCCTCCTGCACAGCTTCGACGTGACCAGTTGCGTGCCCAGAGACACAGAACCTTGGGTGAGACAGCAAATTTCCCAAATTTTGCCGAAAATAATGATTAATTACCGCGAATAACATTTGCGATAAAATGTCTTATGCTGCAAAAAGCAGTCCTCTTAGAAGAATTTGATGTAGGTAATGCAGACAGATTCCTCTCCAAATGATGCCTCCACCAGTGCCAGCTACCAGTGCCACTGTTTCTAAGGGTCATCCATATGAGGAAGATGAGTGGATGAGGGGCTTCGATGCTCGTTTTGAGGCAGCATATGCAGCAGCAATTGAGTGCTGCAGACAGGAAAGGAAGAAGTCTGACCCAGGTGGAAGTAACACTGGAGTCCCTAGTACCTTGGATCCTGGTGAGGACCCCCAGGAAACTTCACCGCTAGCAGAGGGTGGTCCAGCCATGGTTCCGTCTGTTGACAATTCCACCAGCAATCCAGCAAGATCTACACGCCAGACGCGTCCCCTTTTATCAGTTGGGTTTTCCACCATCACAGCAGACTCATTGCGGGGCAACCAACAGCTGACTGCCAGACAAGACAGCAGCGACAGCGTCTTGTGGAACACAGGCAGCACGAGGGTGACAAGAAGTAGGTTTTCAACGAATCCAGCCCAGAATGCGCAGACAGCACGAAAACCAGAGACATTTCGGACTTTCGCTCGTAGAAAGTGACTTTGTTGCCTCCGTACGTGCCTTAAGAGTCAGTACAGATCAAAGACGCTGCAAATTTCTTACCTTTCTCAACTATATTTAGTATGTGGGCGTACAGCATTCCCAACGAAGTTTTGCAGGAAACAATAATGTGTTGAAGTGTTAGCTCGTGTCGTTAAATCTTAGCAAAACATCAAGAGTTTGAAACTTGTGCTCCTTTTTGAACCTCGGGAAGAAACTCTGAAAATTACTTCCCTTGAATTTTACCTCGGCTCTCCGCTGTTTCCCGCATATTTCGATGAAGCAGGAAAATTGAAACAACCAATTTTGCGTGTGGTTTGGATCTAGGTTTTCTTGGACAAGAAGGTTCATGCATGAGCTGTAGAGAGGGACTAAATCTGCATTCCTGCGAAACGTGCACAACATTTGTTCTTGAATTACAAGGGGAATCTCCATAGCTCGTTGTTGTAGCCTGTTCGTCCTCTAAGTCTAACGGGCGTCCACTACACTGCTGTGAAGCACACCCCGAAAGCCCAGCAGCCTGTGCCTGATCCCAACACCGTTGATATTTGCTCGGTACACTGAAGGGTTAAATAATTGCAAAGACACATTACAGCTAGAGGTCTGGAAACCTGCAGCCCGAGTTCACACTACATATATAACAGCGACTCCTTTTCAACAGAATTGACTTAGTCGTTCATTGAGGAGCATGATGCCAATGACTGTCATCCAAAAGAATCGTCACACAGAACAGTATATTCTTGAGATGCTGCAGAGATGGCTGTAACAAAGGAATCAATAGACACAGTCAGTGTTGAGCACTTGGATGTTTCCCGAGAGGCTTCAGTCCCCCAACCTTTCTATCCCCCGATGGGTTTCGGCTCTGCATTAACAGTGAGCGCAGTTGCATTCTGTAAACCAGAGTCAGTAGATAGACTCTGGCACAGTTCGCAATGAATGCGTAATAGGCTTGACCCTTCGCATTACAGCCTTGCGCCCAAAATAGTTCGTTCGGATACTATTTTTCTCTCCACTTTTTACAGAAATCATTCAGATGTCAAAACTTGTTTCCATTTCAACACAAACATTTTATTGTATCGAATAAACGCTTGTTTGTTGTCTCAACAAGAGTAAGTTAAGAGTTTTGTGCGAAATAGTCTTAGAACTACTTTAACGGCGTATGTCAGGGAGCACATCGGCTATCCCACAAGCCTCTCGTGTGACCTCCGTATGAATAAATTGGCCAAAAACCTTCCATCACGTGATGTGAACTGTGCTAGAGATACTTTTGCCGGTAGGCGAAATCTCTAGTTTACTAGAATGGCGCAGTTGTACTTAGAAGCCGAGAAGTCGGCATTATCCTCTGTTGTTGTGGCACTGCTTTCTGCATAAGACACCTCCATCTCCAGATGTCTATGAATGACGGTAGGCGAAATCTCTAGTTTACTAGAATGGCGCAGTTGTACTTAGAAGCCGAGAAGTCGGCATTATCCTCTGTTGTTGTGGCACTGCTTTCTGCATAAGACACCTCCATCTCCAGATGTCTATGAATGACTTTTCTACTCTTGGAGATGTCAACTGCATTAATCATCCATTCAAGGGGTCAGTATCTTCCTGGTATCCAGTGCAACACTCAGGACAAACTATTAATGAGTTTTTGGCATTACTTTTATTGGACTGAACTAATTTGCATAGAAGCGTAGCAGCTATCTACACGTAATTAATCATGAAATCAGCACCACCAACCCGTGATAAGGGAGCAAGAAGACACAGAAGGCAAGACTGTTTGGAGCACAGTGACAAGCAATTCATTTGTTGCAGCAAAGAAGTGCTAGTGGTACTCGTCTGCCAGAGACAGGTGTACCAGTACATGCACATTTTTATATGAGTAACACTGCCCTGATTTCCACATGGAATGAATGCCTTGCTGATTTATGATGAGCGTGCAAATCTGATCATGTAGATCTTTAAATGTAAAGTACACAAAAACCTTTTATCTGGTTTTGTTGTTATTCTGTTATTGTTATACATCTATCACGTGAGCACAACTGGATAGGTAACTAAGGACAGAAATATGTCTACATATCTGCAATAATGTGGCTCATGTAAAGATTTGATAATGCACTCGTACTTGTGTCTGCATGTTCCTATACCAATATACACATAAGTGGTTGTTTGTGCAAGCACATAGGTGCATACCTACACATATGTAAAAGGTAACTTTGAGTGGTTAATATGCATTACATACTTGCTTAGAATGGTCTATTACAGTCCCATGAATTTTTTCATCTTATGTAGTAAAAACAATCCCATTAAGATTTGTATGTGCCTTATGCAGGCTGACAGGCAAATCTAAAAATATGAACAGTACTGATCTTTAACATTAATACAAAAACTCAATTAATTGTACACAGATGTCAATCACAGTAAACCATGGCCAATGTATGCTGACATAATAATGTTCATGCAAGATTATGACAACAATGGAAACTTTTTTCATGCAAAAATGTAAAAAAAAATGAGTAAAAAAGTAATATCAAATGTTTGCTGAGGTATAAAAAAAAGAGTATAATGTCATATGAGGACAAACTTGACGACAAATAATGTCACTGCCACATCACACCAGGCTGGTTTTGGTCAGTCAATAATCTAACTGACCTGTTCTCAACTGCAAAAATTGGCAAAGATGTCTGCTTTCCTTCAAATGTATGTCAAGGTTGACCATTTGCTTACACAAGATTCCACAAGCAACTGCCCCAAGCTAAGTTTCGATGATCTATTCACAGACACCATTAGGTAATCAAAGCATTAAGTAAGCTAATTTGTCTGGCCCTGTGCAAAGTTAAGTTCTGGTTCGACTGAGTGAGGCAGTGTACAGTATGGTCCCAGATTTAAGGTGCTTTGGCCCAATATAATTTGCTCCATGTTAAATTGAGTACATGCCCGTTAGACGAGTATTTTTCTAGAAAATCTCCATTTCTAAATGGAGCAGTTCACCTACATAATAAACACGTACAAAATTTTCTACATGATATTCCAGCAACAATATTGCAGTTCTCAAAATGTGTATGAATGCAACACTAAATACTGCATAAAAAGGAGTAAGGTTACATAAATAAAAATAACACCCACACAACAGATATATCACATGCATAAAAACTAATTACACATACCAATAAAAAGTCACAACCAGCAACTACCTCAGTTCTATTTCTCCCAAACAGCTATGATACAGTTGTCACAATCATCTTCTTTTCCCAGTGGGAGGGAGCTGACTGTTCAAAATTGTGATAATATCAAAGAGTATCAAAGAGCTCTGAATTTAATTAATATGAAGAAAAACATTTCTACTGGACACCAAGAAGTGCTCAATTCAAATGTAAATGGCATCATGTTCCTTCTGTCATGTCATGCAATATTATCCTGAATGTATTGTATCTCAGTTTAGCTAGATGTCCTCCATCATATGGTAGCATTTTTAACATTCAAAGATATGTCAGTTGAAAGACATTTACTTCACAGTCTCATTCGTTGTTATCAATCCCATTAGTGCAGCAACACTGAAAAATACACTCTTACTTCTAAACAGTCAAATAAAACTCCTTTTATAAGTAGAAAATGTAGAATATACTTTTTTTTCTATACAGAGAGATCAAGTCTTTGATGCAGAGTGGATATGTTCAAAAAGCTCAGTCCTAATCACCAATTAACACAGAAAGATAATCCACTCCAATACATATGTATTTATATATGAATATATATTTGGTTTGTAAATATCTATTGGTATTACTATTGTACAATGCAAAATTTAATAAATTCACCTTATATTCTGTAGTATATGCATAGGGTTACAAGAATTCCCAAATCTGGTTCTTTGATCCAAATTTTAAGCCAATTATGATGCTATTCATTGTTAGTGATTGATGAAGGATAAAATTCCCCCATTATGTGTCCTACTCGTATTTGCTACATTTATTAACAAATTCAGCACCTGTAAGACAATTTCAAAGCCACTGACCATATCTTAAGGATCTTGAAAAATAGCTATTTCACTGAATTCTTTGAGCAATAATCCTGTTTCACAAAGGTCTCTTTGAAGATTTACATCTATTTTATTTTTCAAAGTGTAACAGGCCATTTCTTCATAAGCTTTTTATCATAACTGCCATTTCTGATTTGCTTTGTTAAAAGTCAGTAATGATATAATATTGAAAACCTTTTCTGAACAAGATATATGACATTCTCCATCGCAAAACTTCTGCATTGCAACAAGCATAAAAAAGATAATGGGATGAGTTTCTCTCATGACACTGGAAAAAGTCTAAACTTTTTTTAAAATAAAAGAGTAAGCTGCACTACTCAAAATCACAGTTGTGGAGTTATAATTTCCAACAATTTCCTCTGCCAACAGGAATAAAAGAACAGCAGTTAAAAGTATAGAGATCACAGTCAGATTCATTGTAGTGAAAAAATAGAAGCAGTGCCGCCTACTCCCGCAACAGGGCAAACAAAATGTGATGTCAAGCACACACTGCAGAGCTGGCACTTATGAAGGCAAAATCCATTACAACATGGTACTCATGAGTTGTGAAAAATGGCAACTTTCTCCTTTTTAAGACAATAAGTCATGAAGGTAAATGTAGGAAACATGAAAGCAAAGCCTCCGTGGATAAAACTACTAAGTTCAATAAGACTAATAATGATAAAATACATTCCAAAACACACCATAGCAGTTGAAATATGCATCTGCCATTAGCAAGTCACCATTATAGCTTCTCTTATGCAAAAAGCTAATTTGTCAATTCAGATAAATGATTCTAAAAGGAACTCGTGCACTAAGTTCCATTTCCTGAAGATGAGATTCTTGACCACTTAAATAGGACAGTTGCTAACACTGGAAGTGATGTCAACAAACTATTTCTGGTACAAGGAAGAGCCCCTTTTTCCATCTTGACTCCACTACCAGGTGAACATAGGCAGGCAGGGCTACACGTCAGACTGCACCAAGGACACTTTCTCCACATTCTCCTCTGGCCGAAGGTCAAACCTGGAGAACACAAAATGGAATATGGTGCTTAAAATACCAAGTTTTAAACAAGATGACTGCTTGATAAACAAAGTTTTTGAAAAGCTGGTCACTCCTGCTAGTATGTCTTTTTACCTGTTGTGCCGGATGAGGACTTGTCAAGATTAGTGATTTTTTTAAATAACACAATTTCACACACTATTCACTCACTCACATGCATTCTCCTCAAATTGTTGAATCATATTGAAACTCCTGTAAGTATGTTTTTTTCACTTGCAGCATCAGATGAAGACTTTTCAGTTCTAAATTGGCAGTTTTCTTTTTGCCTTAACACCCAAATTTACTTTGTGTTTTCACTTGTTTTCATTTTAACAAGAGACCAAGAGCTCTTTCATTTTCAGTGTCTATGAAGCAACTGTAGTAAACAGAAACAGTCAGCATAAGCAATACTCCACAGAGATCCCAACTTGTTTTAATTAAACCATTTCATTGACTGATGCAAGAAACATGACAGTCAGTAGACAAACAACTGTACTTAGATGTTATTAAACATTTGCCTCAGCTCAGGTACAGGACCAGAATTTGATATTGGAAACAATCACTTCTGTGAAATATCCTGACTGACATCACCCACATCCTGATTAATAAATAATCCAGAGATTGTATCATCACATTCCCTTCATTCTATTTTTATTAGTTTACATTCATCAACTCATTCATTGAATTCATACTATTCTTTATCCCTTTCCTCTGAACATCCACCCCCCAAAAAAAACACAACACAACAACAACACCAAACCAACACACACACACACACACACACACACACACACGCACACACACACACACACACACACACACACACACACCAAACAAAACAAACAAACAAAAAATACACAACTCAAATAATTTTCATTTGCAAAACTGTATTATAGTTACATATGAATTCGAGATGAGTCTGTATGTTCTGTAACTTCACATATACATGCATATGCATGACTGTTTACTTATCTGCCATGTAAAAAGCATAGTGTTGATTGGTATGTAAATTCTGTACACAGCAGGGAATGAATGTACTAGAGGTGTATCCTGCCTAACTGAATACCTGTGAAAAATAAAGTATATCTGCCCACATTCCATTCCATGCCATTCTATTCAAGTCCATTCCTTGCCATTCCATTCAAGTCCATTCCATGCCATTCCATTCCAGTCCATTCCATGCCATTCCATGCCATTCCATTCCATTCAAGTCCATTCCATGCCATTCAAGTCCATTCCATGCCATTCCATTCCATTCAAGTCCATTCCATGCCATTCCCTCGTCCATTCCTTGCTATTCCATTCAAGTCCATGCCATTCCTTGCCATTCCATTCAAGTCCATTCCATTTCTTACCAATCCATTCAAGTCCATTCCATTCCTTACCATTCCATTCCAGTCCATTCCATGCCATTCCATTCATCCATTCCTTGCCATTCCATTCAAGTCCATTGCCAGTCCATTCAAGTCCATTCCTTGCTATTCCATTCAAGTCCATCGCCAGTCCATTCAAGTCCATGCCATTCCATTCTTCCATTCCTTGCTATTCCATTCAAGTCCATGCCATTCCTTGCCATTCCATTCGGGTCCATTCCATTCCTTACCATTCCATTCAAGTCCATTCCATTCCTTACCATTCCATTCATTCTATGCCATTCCATTCCAGTCCATTCCATGCCATTCCATTCCAGTCCATTCCATGCCATTCCATTCGTCCATTCCATGCCATTCCATTCAAGTCCATTGCCAGTCCATTCAAATCCATTCCTTGCCATTCCATTCAAGTCCATTGCCAGTCCATTCCTTGCCATTCCATTCAAGTCCATTGCCAGTTCATTCAAATCCATTCCATGCCATTCCAGTCCAGTCCAGTCCATGCCATTCCATTCAAGTCCATTGCCATTCCATTCAAATCCATTCCATGCCATTCCATTCGTCCATTCCTTGCTATTCCATTCAAGTCCATTCCATTCCTTACCATTTCATTTGTCCATTCCATTCTTTGCCATTCCATTCCTTGCTATTCCATTCATGTCCATTCCATACTTTGCTACTCCATTCATGTCCATTCCAAACCTTGTCATTCCATACAAGTCCAGTCCATTCCTTGCCATTCCATTCCTTGCTATTCCATTCATGTCCATTCCATACTTTGCTACTCCATTCATGTCCATTCCAAACCTTGTCATTCCATACAAGTCCAGTTCATTCCTTGCCATTCCATTCATTGCTATTCCATTCATGTCCATTCCATACTTTGCTACTCCATTCATGTCCATTCCAAACCTTGTCATTCCATACAAGTCCATTCCATTCCTTGCTATTCCATTCATGTCCATTCCATACTTTGCTACTCCATTCATGTCCATTCCAAACCTTGTCATTCCATACAAGTCCATTCCATTCCTTGCTATTCCATTCATGTCCATTCCATACTTTGCTACTCCATTCATGTCCATTCCAAACCTTGTCATTCCATGCAAGTCCAGTCCATTCCTTGCCATTCCATTTCTTGCTATTCCATTCATGTCCATTCCATACTTTGCTACTCCATTCATGTCCATTCCAAACCTTGTCATTCCATACAAGTCCAGGCCATTCCATGCCATTCCATTCCTTGCTATTCCATTCATGTCCATTCCATACTTTGCTACTCCATTCATGTCCATTCCAAACCTTGTCATTCCATACAAGTCCATTCCATTCCTTGCTATTCCATTCATGTCCATTTCATACTTTGCTACTCCATTCATGTCCATTCCAAACCTTGTCATTCCATACAAGTCCAGTCCATTCCTTGCCTTTTCATTTAAATCCATTCCATTCCTTACTATTCCATTCAAGTCTATTCTCTCTCTTTCCATTCAAGTCCATTCCACACCTAGCCATTCCAATTAAGACATTTCAATCCACTCCACAGATACCAACCACTCTGTGATGGCCTTGGAGGCATCCAGGTTGTACAGGTCCAACATGACCACTCCCACCATAGTGCGCTCTGAGGAGAACATGCGCTTGTCGTGTTTCACTGCAATCTCCAAGGTTCGGTTGGTCAGCTCCCCTGGGCTGACAGGGAACTCAAACCTGAGTTGAACAAGAGGCAGAATAAGTTAAGTATGAGACAAAATGGAGGACATGTCAAGTGAAGGTAGAGGTAGAATGAAGATGAAGCAGAGTGTTGAGAAGGCAGAAAGAAGACAAGACAGAAATGACTTGAAGCAGTGAGATCCAAAAGAATATGGGTAGAAAATCAACTCTTGCATACTAATTTAGATCACCATTGCTACCCAATACTGAGCATGAATACTGCCCCAGTCATTAATTTTGTTTCATAAGACATATTCAAAATAATTTTAGGTGGTCCTAAAACTTTAGCTGTATGTTTTGGCAGCTCCTAAAAATAGTTTTCTCATTTATATAGCCATTTTTCTGTTTTCATATCATTCAACTGCAAATAACAAAAACTATATCTCTGCCCTCATGTTTTTAAAATTTGTTTCTACACCTTTTCATCCTTCTCAGCTCTCTCTCTCTCTCTCTCTCTCTCTCTCTCTCTCTCTCCCTCCCTCCCTCCCTCCCTCCCTCCCTCCCTCCCTCCCTCTCTCCCTCCCTCCCTCCCCCCCCCCCCCCTTTAATCCTTTTATCCATTTTTATTCTCAGAACAAATGAATATTTTACTCCATTTTATTACATGCTGACACATGAAGCAAAATAAGTCAAACCTATAGAAATTATTAAAGTTCAAATTTTACACCTGATCTTTTTTTCCATTATAAAACAATGTATCCAGTGCCAAGTTAGTTAATGAGCTGCACTCAAAATTAAATGTTGCTCATGGAGCAAGCTTTAAAAGAGGCTCAAACAGGAAACCTGCAAACAGCTGGGGCACAACACCTACGTTTCATCATAGACTGGGTTGAGGTTGTTCTTGATGACCTGGGTCTTGCGTTTGTTGCTGGTGGAGCGTTCAGGCAGGAGGTACAGTCGCACATAGGCATCAACAAGGTCATCACTGTCACATGGGGGCAGGTTCCTGCAAAGTACACCATGTCAGAACAGTATAGGGTACATCAATACTGTGCATATCAGATACATACAGAGGAGATCTGTGCAATACACTGTACATCAGTACAATGCAGTGGGTAGTACATCAGTATAAAGTAGTTTGAGATCTACATATGCACAGTAAGTCACTTTGTACAAAATGTATCTTCATCTGAAGTGACGTACAACAGATATAACAATTCTTCATTAGATGTAGTTGCCTTTCCCATAGCTTTTGCAGATTATATGTCCAGGGCCCGTATTCACAACGGCGATTTATCTTTTTAATTAACACTCGATTTATCCCCTAGCCCCGCGTTATCTTGATCGGTTAGATAAGGTACGCTCATCAGAGGATCCTAGGTTGCGCTTTGCTATATATACTGGTTTCCAGCCAAGGGAGAGCGGACAGGCAGTTGGAATCGTCTGAGTTTAGAGATAAATCGGAGTTAAAATAAATCGCCGATAAATCGCCGTTGTGAATACGGGCCCTGAAAAACTTTGCTCCTGACAAAAGGTGCCAGTGTAGAGAGAACAGCACTGACAGCATGGAGGTCAGGTAGAATGATTTAACCAGTCTAACCATTCAGTCATGGCACAAAACCAAGAGCAAAGATGCATGAGGCATGCAAAAAGTGGAATACTTACACACACTTGTGCACCACCACAACCAGCCGCTGCCTCTGTGAGCTATAGCGGAAGGTCATCTGAATGCGGCCCAGCCCACACACCCCAGCTGGCTTAAATCTTTAAAAAAAAAAGGACAGATAAGTAAGGATTCTTTTTTAATTCACTAGTTTTCAAGGGAATAACTCATAGCATCTGAAAGGCTGATATGCATATACATGATTCAATATTCAAGAGTTGTGAGATGTTTCTAAATGATTGTTAATGGCATCAGTAATCCACATTACACTTTGGTTGACATATTATCATTGACTTTATTATCACTATTATAGGGTACCAAATATGCGACCTTTACTAAACCACCTTTTTTTCTGTATACTGACTTCATTCGGAAGTTTTTTAACATCCCAGTTCAACAGCTGAAAGTACAACAATTAAAAAACAAAATGGACAAAGTGTCAACACGATCTTTCCTTCATTAAGATGACCACAAATCTTTTGCTTAGAATTGTTTCAAAAAAAAAATTACACACACAAACACATACATGTATAATTCAATTGAGAAATAAATAATGTCCCAACACAATATAGGGAGAGGGGGAAAACTGGGTGGATGAATGAAAGAAAGAATCTTCAAATTCATAAACCTGGTCAACACTGACAACACAAAATGGTCAAATCTACTTGTCAGTTAATCAACAATATGTCATATCAATCACCATTATCATTAATCATTGGCAATCAACACTATGCTCATCCACCATTCCCCCCCCCCCCCCCCCCCCCCCCCCCCACCCCCCTCCCTATCCTCATCCTCATCTCTCATTAATAGATAACAAACACTATGAATTACTTTCAAATATCCACAGTACAAACTGCGCAACTGAAATTTTACAAGTTCATCACACATAGCCTTGCCTGAATCAACAGCAGGAAAATCCTCTTGACTTTTACCTGGAAAACACACCTACACTCACATCGACACACACACACAAATGTGCGTGCACACACACATGCACACATACACACAAACATGCACACACACACACACATGCACACTCACACACACACACACACATGCACCTACACACGTGGACACACACATGTGCACACACACACATGCACACATGCACACACACACATAAACATGAGGCTTGCACTCATGCACACACATAATCATACAGTCCTGCATCCATGTATACACAAACATATGCACACACTTCTATCAACCAACACACACATGCACATACAGACATGCACACACACTTATGCACACACACACACGTGTGCACATTCGCATGCACACAAATGCACACACATGTGGGCACCCACATCCATGCGCACCCCCACCCCCCCAAATCCCACCATACCTCCCCCCCTGCTCACACACACACAACACACATGCTCTCACACACACACAACACACACATGCGCGCACACACAACAAACACGCTAAAACACACAAACACACACACACACAAACACACACATACACACACACACAACACACATGCTCACACACACAAACACACACACACAAACACACACACGCACACACACACAAACACACACATGCACACACACACAAACACGCACAAGCACAAACACACATGCTCTCACACACAAAACACACACATGCACACACACACAACACACATGCACACACACACACACACACACATGCACACACACACACACATGCACAGGGACAACCCAAAATAGGAAGAGCCACTCACTCAGGGGCAGCCTTGCGTTGGCGCACTTCGGACTCCTCTGTCTTAGCAGCAGTGGGGGAGACCTTGTCTGCAGTGGGGATGTTCTGGGGGGGCTCGGGGGGAGGGGTGGAGGGGGAGGCAGACTTGGTCCCTCCAGATGCTGCAGAATCCACAGACGTGCCCTCACCCTGGGCAGCTGCTGCAGAACCCTCACCCTCCTCATCTTCTTCCACAAGGTTCTGTGACATCAGCCATGCAGGGTCCGCTCTGGCAGTCAGGATCTGTGGACAGGTGCCAATGATGATGATGAGAGAGTAATAGTCTATCACCTTTAGTGGCTTATGTAAGACCATTGAGTAGGAAATCACTCCTGCTGGTTACAGTTAAGAGCAATTCTTGATTTCTCAAGTCATTGTATAAATCATGAAGGGAGATGGTGTGGATCTATTCTTACCCCCGACCCATACAGGTTTAGGCTGGAGGGAATGAAGAAGATGCTGCTGAAGATGGGTGATGGTGGTGATTGAAGGGGTAGTAGTGGAGGTAGCTGAGATGGTAGTGGTGGTGGTAGAAATGGTACGAGATGGTGATGGGTATTGGCAGAGGTGATGTGGTTGTGGTGGTAGTAGTGGTGGATGGTGGTAGCGGTGGGAGGTAGTGGTGGGTGGATGGTGGTAGTGGTTGTGGTGGATGGTGGTGGTGAGTATTGGTAGTGATGATGGTGGTAGTAGTTGGATGGTGGTGGTGGTGGTAGTAGTGGTGGATGGTGGTAGCGGTGAGAGGTAGTGGTGGGTGGATGGTGGTAGTGGTTGTGGTGGATGGTGGTGGTGGATGGTGGTGGTGGTGATGGGTATTGGTAGTGATGATGGTGGTAGTGGTTGTGGTGGATGGTGGTGGTGGTGATGGGTATTGGTAGTGATGATGGTGGTAGTAGTTGGATGGTGGTGGTGGTGGTTGTAGTGGTGGACGGTGGTAGTGGTGGGAGGTAGTGGTGGGTGGATGGTGGTAGTGGTTGTGGTAAATGGTGGTGGTGGTGATGGGTATTGGTAGTGATGATGGTGGTAGTGGTTGGATGGTGATGGTGGTTGTAGTAGTTGGACGGTGGTAGTGGTGGGTGGATAGTGGTGGTGGCGATGGGTATTGGCAGTGGTGATGGTAGTGATTGGATGGTGGTGGTGGTTGTAGTGGTGATGAGTGGTGGTCATGAAAGTTGGTGAGTGATGGTGGTGGTGTGGTAGTAGTGGTTGGTGGTGGTATAGGGTAGTGATGGTGATATGTACTGGCAGTGGTGGTGATGAGGCAGTGATGACTATGATGATGACAACAATGATGATGATGAAGCAGGAGCTAGAGCAATAACTAGGAACAAGAGGAGCAGGAAAAACAGGAGAAGGTAAAACAGGAGCAGAAAGAAGAAAGGGGAAGAGGACGATGAAGAGCCAGAAGAGGAGATGTAGAACAAGGAGCAAAAACAGAGGTAGGAGGGGGAGGCCATGTCAGTGGAGAGGAGGAAGGCAGAGGAGCAGCAGAAAAAACAGTAAGACCAACAGAAAGCAAGGGAGGGAATTGAGGCTTTGGGGAGGAGGAGAGCAGTGATAGCTATGATGAAAGCAAAGTCCAAAATAACGATAGCAGTCATGAGCCATAATCCACTTCACTCCAGTTATTCCATGCATAATTTGTTCATAGCTCAGTTTCAAATATACAGGAATGAACTCTTCCTTCTTGAGGCACTGGTTGACCAAGAAGTGGTGAAAAACACAAACACACTTTGGACAAGAACTTCATAAGAAGCGAGACGATTGATGGTCTTCAGAGGGAGACACCCCATCTTCAGGTGTTTTGTGTCTTTCTGACACTCTTGGGGGTGGGGTGCGGGGGGGGCGGCACAGCCACACCTGATGCCACAGTATCAACTGTGCCCAATTTTCCTGCCTATTCATTTGCTTAGTTTTTTTCCTTTCTTTGGAGCTATTTGAACCTTTAACAAATCAATACCTTTACATCATCATTAGCATGTGTATAAACAAAAATTATCTGTGAACAAAAATGCAGGGGAAATACTGAGGACCCACCCTGAGTGTAAGACGCATAGCGATCTGTGCTGCAGAGTCGGAGTGGGCGAGCTGGAAGTTCTGGTCCATGGTGAGGTCAGGGGAATTGAGCAGTTCCTTCAGTCGGATGGAAGCATCACCTATCGTCTTGCCCGACTTCTTGTCTCTCACCTGCAGCAGCCAAAGGCACAGTTAGAGACCGGACATCAGGTCTGAAGGCAACATTGATGTCCATCCTCAGAGCTTGTTATTAGTTGGTTGTCTGCCTGAGTGTTTGCCTGTTGGTCTGCACAGCCATTCAGGCTTGTTATTTGTTGGTATGTCTGCCTGAGTGTTTGCCTGTTGGTCTGCACAGTCATTCATGTGTCCAGCCTTCAATCCAGATGTCTATCTATATGTCCATCATGCTGTGTGTCAATCTGTCTTTCTTTCCTTCTGCCCTTCTCTCCTTGCATCTATCCCACCAGTTTCTCTATCTGTATGTCTTTGTGTGTGTGTGTGTGCATGTTGGTGTGTCTTTTGTCAGTCCTTCTGTCCATCTTACTGTCTTTGACTGTTCAAGCTTGTCTGCTCATTTGACAGAGAAAACCAATGATAATACAACAAAGATGAAGAAATAACTGAATTTGACAAATAACTACTAACAGCCCTGTTCAAAGTAAAAAAAGTGCAATGTGGAAGCAGCACTCTTTGAAGAAGCAATAGTCATGTTCTGCAAGATGCCTTACCAGAAAAATTACATAGTTCAACTGAAAACTTGAGTACAAACTTATTTTTAAAAGTAATGGTCATAATCTGCAAGCTGCCTCACCTGAACGTTTCCACAGTTTGACTGACTAATTAAGAAGGGACTAATGAAGAAAGCAGCATTGTGAAATCACCCCACAGAGACATTTTCCTTCAACATCGATTACAAAATAATATTCTGCTTCTTATCAAGGCAGCTAAGAACAAAACAGAAGAATGTACAAAGCATCAAAACATAGAGTACATTTTGAAAGAGCAGATTGGACAGGTGATGTTTCATCCCTATCACCCACCTCTACGTCCAAGTTCTGGAACCGAGGATTGAGAAGGAGGAAGCGGAAGTTCTGCTCCCAGCGTGGCTCACTAGAATTGGCCTTGATGTAGCTCTCCTGTGTCTGCTGACCAGTGGACAGTGTCACATAGGGTGATGGTTCCACCAAGGTCTTCTTGTTCCTCTGCAACCAACAGGCCTTGTGGTTATCGCAGGTTACAGTTAAGGTGGAGGTTAGCACTACTGCAATCAAACTACAGTTTTGACAATTGAAAAAAAAAAGGTTTTCCTTGCTTAAAAAGGTGAGTGAGAGAAAAAAAAAGACATGGAGGGAAGGACATGAGACAGATAAACAAATTTACTCTCTCTCTCTCTCTCTCTCTCTCTCTCTATCTCTCTCTCTCTCTCTCTCTCTCTCTCTCTCACAATTATTCACACAACACACACACTCACTCACACACACACACACACACACACATACAAACACACACACACACACAAACACACACTCACAAACACTCTCTCTCTCTCTCTCTCTCTCTCTCTCTCTCTCTCTCTCTCTCTCTCTCTTGGCTTACTACCCTTCCAAAAACACCTCGTCCTCAATAAATGCATCCTTATGCACAAAATTGCTCATTCACAAGCACCGAAGTATCTTACTGATCTCTTCATTCGTCCCCAAACAAGCCACTCACTATCTCGCAACACTTTCATTCTACCACAACCTAGAGTAGATATTTTCAAAGGCAGTATTACATATTCAGGTATTATGATATGGAATACACTCCCATTGCACCTAAGGAACAATACTTCCATGAAGTCTTTTAAAGCATCCATACGTGATTATCTATTCAGATGATTTCACTTCTGTCGCCTGTACATATGACATGTATTGCTTGATCTTCAAGACTCACTGAGCTGACAGTTGTCAAAGGCATCTACTAAAATATTTGTCATTGTTGATCGTATTCTTCATATACCTTACCAATTGTTGTACATGGATTAGCTACTGTGTATTTTGTGTCTTAATTATCAGTGTTTTCAGTTCTTTATGAGCAAGGACAATTTGTAAGATAGGCAGAAATGCCTAAAATTTCATCCTTGATAAATAAAGAATCAATCAATCAATCAATCAATCAATCTCTCTCTCTCTCTCTCTCTCTCTCTCTCTCTCTCTCTCTCTCTCTCTCTCTCTCTCTCTCTCTCTCTTACACTCACACACACTCTCTCTCTCTCTCTCTCTCTCTCTCTCTCTCTCTCTCTCTCACTCTCTCACACACACACACACACACACACACACACACACACACACACACACACACACACACACACACACACACACACACACACACACACACACACAGGAACACAAACAACCATTAAAAATCAAATTGCCAAAGAATACAGTGGACTGATTATACAGTATGAGCCATCAACAACAAAGTTTCAGTTATATAACAGAAAGTAAAACATTTAATGAACTCAAAAAAGGAACTCTTAAATATGTCAAACAAGAAGGGCAAAGCCCATACAACTCACATGCTTGACCTTGACCTTTATATGACCTTGACCTTCAGGTGACCTTCAAGGTCAAGGTCAAACAACTAAACCTACCAATGACATCATACACAAAGAAATGCTTTACACATTTTTCCTACCAAAATACATGTGACCTTGACCCAAGGTCAAGGTCATCCAAGGTCATGCAACACAAAGCTGTTAATTCAAGACATAGGAAGCACAATGGTGCTTATTGGCACTTTCTACCATGAGATATAGTCACTTTTAGTGGTTCACTACCCCATTTTGGTCACATTTCATAAGGGTCAAAATGACCTTGACCTTGATGATATGTGACCAAATGTGTCTCATGATGAAAGTATAACATGTGCCCCACATAATTATTAAGTTTGAAACAGTTATCTTCCATAGTTCAGGGTCAAGGTCACTTCAAAATATGTATACAATCCAACTTTGAAGAGCTCCTGTGACCTTGACCTTGAAGCAAGGTCAACCAAACTGGTATCAAAAGATAGGGCTTGCTTTGACCTATATACCACTTGTAGCTAAGGTCGCCATTCTCAATAACGTGGGAGAAAATTGGGAAAATGTGAAAAATGACTTTTTTATACAACATTTATGGCTCCTGTGACCTTGACCTTGAAGCAAGGTCAAGTCACTATGTATGTTTTTTGAGGCCTTGTCATCATACACCATCATGCCACATTTGGTGTTGATAGACTTAATAGTCTCCGAGAAAAATCCAACGTTTAAGTTTTTTACGGACGCCCGGACGGACGGACGGACGCCCGGACGGACGCCCGGATGGACGGACGGACGGACGACACGGCTCAGTACATAGACTCACTTTTGCTTCGCATGTGAGTCAACAATCTGATTCAACTTAAAAGTGAGCATTGAGAATGCAGCAATGAAACCGTTATCTAAATTCCATGCTGATTCAAACATCATTATGGCATTAACAATGAACAGATCCTCATAGAGACAAGAAAATGCTGATTAAACTCTCTGAGAAACATTCAAACATCCTGCAGTTATCAGAAATAAAATAGTGGGGGCGAAAAATAAATCTAACCAAAGCAGCCAAACCACGCCCCAACACCAGACACAGTGGATTATTGTTGGCACTGCCACAACTGTCAACTTGTTGCATGGCGGCACACTCTGCCACCCATGTAGCATCTAACACAGCATAAGAGGCAGCACCTGCAGCCACTTCAATAGCAGCAACACATACATACATTCATACCAATACATACAAACATACATACATACAAACATACATACATACATACATACATACACACATACATTTGTTGTTGGCATCCGTCAGTCTCGTGAGACTATGGGGGTGTGCGCCAGGTTTGGTCAGTCCGGGGTTGAGAGGCAGCGTACTCTGTGGCTGTAGAGCCCGATCCTTGAGCCGCATGCTCTGTTGCACTTGTCGCAAGTGAAGTCTTGGCGTGGCTCTGTGGATGCCGACGCTATCCTCTGTCGTCTGCGTTCTCTCCTCTCCTCCCACTGCTCCCGTCTCCTCCTCTCGCTGGCCTGGATGCCAGTCTTGACGGCGTGTCTCCAGCTGTTGCGGTCAGCGGCCACCGTTTCCCAGTCTGCTGGGTTGATGCCTCCCGCCGTCATATCACGTTTACAGACGTCCTTGTAGCGGAGGAGAGGTCTTCCTGCAGGTCTGGATCCCGTGGCGAGCTCGCAGTACAGCACATCTTTGGGTATTCGGCTGTCATCCATCCTGCTGACGTGACCCAGCCATCTAAGTCGTCTCTGGCTGAGCATGGCGAACATGCTGGGAATACCTGCTTGCGCCAGTACGTCCTTGTTGGGGATGCGGTCATGCCAGCTGATGCCCAGGATCCTTCTGAGGCAACGCATGTGAAAGGTGTTGAGCCGGCGTTCTTGGCGGGAATACAGGGTCCACGCTTCGCTTCCGTAAAGGAGCGTGCTGAGAACACAGGCCTGGTAGACTTTCATCTTGGTGTTTGTCGTCAGCATGGAGTTGTCCCAGACACGCTTTCCGAGGCGGGCCAGTGATGTTGCGGCTTTGCCAATGCGCTTGCTTAGTTCGGCGTCCAGAGACAAGTTGCTTGAGATGGTGGAGCCCAGGTATGTAAACTCCTCCACCACATACATACATACATACATACACACATACATACATTCAAACCACATCTTTCACTCAGCTGCTGGACAATGCCAGTTGCGAACTAACTATCGAAGAAAAAGGGGGACAGAAACTAAGCGACAGAGGCAAAGCAACTGAGACTATGAGCCAGATATACAGATACAGATTGAGAGAGGGTGATTTGGATAAAGGGAGAGAGAAAGTAACAAGAAACATATTAGGGAGGGAGGGAGGGAGGGAGGGAGGGAGGGAGGGAGGGAGGGAGGGAGGGAGGGAGGGAGGGAGAGATGGAGGAAAGGAGGGAGGGAAGGAGGGAGGGAGGGAGGGAGGGAGGGAGGGAGGGAGGGAGGGAGGGAGGGAGGGAGGGACTGACTGACACATGCAAACACAAACACACAAACACAGAGAGAGAGAGAGAGAGAGAGAGAGAGAGAGAGAGAGAGAGAGAGAGAGAGAGAGAGAGAGAGAGAGAGAGAGAGGCAGAGAAGCTGACAGAAAGCAGATTGAGAAGCATACACAGATAGCCACAGACTCGGACACAATAACAATCACTCAGGTAAACAAAGGGGGTGGGGGTGGGGGATGAGGGGAGGGATAGAAAAGAAGAATTGGACAAACAGGAGGAATGAGACCTACATTGGAAACGGATGCATGGAGGAAAAGAAAAGCAGAAAGAGTGCATGCAAAGTTGCTAAAGAGGGCAAAGAGCAATGGACCATACAGACAACAATAAATAAGGCGCACCTACAGAACTTTCACAAACACTGAAAAACACTTTCACTCCAGTAAGATATTTTTCTACAGTTTATGAAGTCGGTTTTAACCACTGGAACAGTAACTATGATGATGACTAAAGGCCATAAGAAATGCACACATTTTTCAACATATCAGCACTGGCCTGTACTTATCTAGCGGTCAAACCCTATTGGTTCTGAGAAATTCATGTTTCAAAAGGGGTTGGACTCATTTAACAAAATATAAAACATCATATGTGATCAGCCATTTTAAACCTGGGTATAAACTTATGGATTATTCATATAAACTTATGGATTATTCATATTCATCAAGATTCAAAAACAATCCAGACACATGAAGTAAAGGACAAACAGATACATAAATAAAATTGCAAATATTCTCATAAAAGTTACAACATTAGTGAAAATCAACAACATGCAACATGTGACTTGTAAGTTTATTCCAAAGGGTAGGAATCATATCAGTCAACCCAAACTATCAAATAACTTCTTTAAAAAAATAGTAATCAACAAAAATCCCTTTACAAATATAATCTTTGGTACCAGTTTACCTCAAAAATGCCCTGCAAAGTAATGGAGTGCAACAATTTAATTATCATTTTAGGAGCAAGTGGAATACATGGTCATTGTCCTGAGAATAAAAGTTCACATGTAATACCAAAAAAACTCCTAGGGAAGTGTGATCAGCTGAACTCCTGCTGCAGGGATTTGAAAATCTCCTTGAGCAGTCTAACTCAAAAAGCTCAAAGTGCTCAAAAACTCCTGTGGAACACTCAGTAGCTTCCCCACCATCTAAGCAGGCAGGTATATAGCAGACAGGCAAGCAGGCAGCCAGGTATATATGTCTTCAGGTTGCATTCAGGTGTCGCCACAACCACACTAATGCATCCCTCTTCGGTGCAGGAAATTCATGTACAGATCCCAAGTCAAATCATGATGAAAAATTTCCTGATGAAATCAAATGTCAACACACACACACACACACACACACACACACACACACACACACACACACACACACACACACACACACCTGCAAAACTAGCAATTACAGTGTTCTCAATTTACCGTACTTACCCTGTTGAAACCAAAGTGTTCATAAAAATGTATTAGAGCTGGTTTTCGAAATTCATTAAATGTATTCTGTGATGACTGTTTTCTGTGATTCCTATAAAAAGGAACGGATTCCTTGTAAAACAAAAGAGATTAACTATGCCCTGACTATCTTGAATGTTTATTATTTTTATGTGAGAGAGTTGTTTGCAAACTATGTGCACAAGTTTTAATACACACATTTCCAAGCACATAAGGAATACAAAGACTGTAGCTGGAATGCCATATGAGTTCATGAATTTTGTTGACCCTTTCACTGTTTAAGCAAAGCAGGCAGGGGAGTATTTCGTATGTGGATCAGTTGGGACTGAAGATATGAAGTCAGTGAGAATTGTGGCAATTGGTGGAGGGTTACTGAATGTATGTAAGCATAAGGGGAGGACTGTATGGAGGGAATGGATGGGTGACAGTGGAATGGAGCATGGGAAGTGGCGTGGGTGGAGGCAGGTGTGGTGATCTAACACATTAGATACAACAAACATTGTTTTTCCCATAGGATGTTACTCTCATTCTCATTCCATAAATGACTCGCGTAATGAACCTTCTCAATGTCTCACTCAAACTGCATCACACATAATATCACTGCAGAGCCATTTTAAAGTAAATTCATAACATGTAGTTTTTAAACAAATTGCAGGCACACAAAAAAAACAAATCCTTCAGCCATTTCATGGTCTGCTGCCACAAAGATAATGCCAACAAAACTGTACTTACTGCAACAATTAACAGTTTCAAACAAAACTGTACTTACTGCAACAATTAACAGTTTCAAACAAAACTGTCATTAGATCAATAGGACTTCATGCTTTTTTCCCTCAAAAGTAAACACATCTTCACCAAAAGAATTAGTGGATCCACATGTACCTCAACTTATGAGTTTAACATTCACAAACACAAAAACAAAAGCTTAAGAAGGAAGAGAGACTTACGAAGCCATGAATCTAAAACAATTCAAAAGAAGATTTCTGGTTACAAAAGGCTGTTGTGAACATATTGTGACATAAAAGTCCTTGTTTTTCATGACACTATGTAATGACATGTTTGGCAATATATACTTTTTATAAAACAAGGTCAGTCACATTTATCAATAAAAATATAAAAATAAGATGGTACACTAAATGAGATGTGCCCAAACCAGCAGTTACATTTCTGACATGAGAGATGACAAAGAAAGTCACACACACCTTGAAGCTACATTTTACTTCCATACACATCACTGCTATGCTTTCTACAAGTACATGCATTCACTTTTCCACTTTGTGTCTGAATGTTAAAAATAAAGAATTTAAAGAACCTCACTTCAGTAGCCTCTGAGCAAAACAAAATTATTCAAAGCTGCAAATATCTACAAACAAAACTTCTTTAAAAATAAATTGCAAACAGATAATATATGCTAGTATTCTTAATTAATCTACATCATGAGAAATATTTGAAAGCATTCATATTCCACTCTACTCAAGAATGCACCTTATTGTACATGTATATGCATACATACTGCAGACTAGATCTTAGTGATGGCTACATTAACTCTTAATGTCCTGTAAGTCATTCATATGTTTCATTCCCCAGTCCTGTAAGGATTATGCAGCTTGTAGAAGAAAAAAAAACAGCCAAGTAACAGCCAAGTGGAGTGGGTGGCTATGACTGGTACAGGATTGAGCAGGGTGGGTGGAAATGGGCAGTACAGGATCTTAAGAATTAAAGGATTATAAAAACTTTCTTAAATCCCTAGAAAATCATACCATTTCATCATTTGTAATTGTAAACATTAACAAGAAGGGCAGAGGCCACACGACTCACATGCTGAGAGGTTGTGTTGTGAACTATGTACAGAGGTTGTGTTGTGAACTATGAACAGAGGTTGTGTTCCAGCCTTCCGCCCTTAGTCCGACCTGCACAAACAGTATGACATTGGCCAGGAGATGGGCATGCAGACCGCTGACTAACATCACAACAGAGTCACTGGTGAACCGTGTGAGTGACAAAGAGTATGAGCAGCTGGTCTGTTCACTCAACACCAAACAGCAACAGTTCTTTCTGCATGTCTTGCACTGGATCAAAACAAAATGCAGCACCGAGCCATCCGACTCAGAGCCCTTTCACTGTTTCTTGTCTGGCAGAGCAGGAGTAGGGAAGAGCCAGTGCATTCGCGCTATCTACCATGCACTGGTGCGATACCTCTCCTCTCGTCCAGGTGACAATCCTGATTCAGTGAGAGTGCTGCTGACTGCCCCCACAGGAAAGGCAGCGTACAATATTAGAGGCGTGACTTTACACACAGCCTTCTGCATTCCAGTCAACCAGTCACTGAAAGACTACAAGAGTCTTGACCCCAGCCGCCTGAACACTCTGCAGAGGTCTTTTTCAGGACTGTCTGTCCTGATCATTGATGAGATATCAATGGTTGGGTCAGACATGTTTAACTTCATACACCAAAGACTGCAGCAAATCATGGCACCTTTACCTGGTCTGGTCATGATACAAGTTTGGAGCCTATAAGTTTGGAGCCTGCGGCACTACCATCTAGATTTGTTTTCATGGATTTGTTTCCATGCAGGCGCCTGCTGCGCCTTTACATGGCCTTGTTTACTGACCAATTTGGTCACATTTCATACAGGTCAAAGTGACCTTGACCTTGATGATATGTGACCAAATGTGGCTCATGATGAAAGTATGACATGTGCCCCACACAATTATGAAGTTTGAAACAGTTATCTTTCATAGTTCAGGGTCAAGATCACTTCACAATATGTATACAATCCAACTTTGAAGAGCTCCTGTGACCTTGACCTTAAAGCAAGGTCAACCAAACTGGTATCAAAATATAGAGCTTACTTTGCCCTATATACCAAATATAGGTCAGGTATCCGATGTCAAAAACTTCAGAGAAAATTGGGAAAATGTGAAAAATGGCTTAAGCAAGGTCGAGTCACTGTGTATGCTTTTTGAGGCCTTGTCATCATACACCATCATGCCACATTTGGTGTTAATAGATTTAATAGTGTCCGAGAAAAGTCAAACGTTAAAGTTTTTTTTACGGACGCTTGGACGCCCGGACGCCCGCCTGGACGGACGACACGGGTGAGTACATAGACTCACTTTTGCTTTGCATGTGAGTCAAAAAGCAGAGTAAGCCCTAACTGAGTGCGTGAACTGTCAAATGAAGACAGCCATGGCTGATTAGAGCACACCCAGATGCTTGCTTTCAGGGCAACATTATGAACACAGTGCACACTTTACTGGAATGAAAATTGTGAGACCAAACTTCACAAATTTAATGAGGTTTGCTGGTATTCACTGGGCAAACCTTTCCACAGGGGAATGAAACTGTTCAGAGAGCACTGCACCCACGAAAGCCAAACCAAGGAGACATGGTCAAATGGCATGGGTTCCGACTAGGTTTTGCGGAAGCTTGCATAGTCATGGCATTGTGCATTTTGCCTATGGTGTATGACACACAAGTACAACCCACTCTCCACAGCTCTCTCCACTTCACACAGGTGAGTGTGAAACACCTTACACCTACTGTTCCAAACATGGAGCACTCAGAGTCGGGTGTACACTATCAAGACAAACACCAGGGGCTGTATGAAAACACCAGAGAATTCATGAAGAATCTCTGGACTTGGCAAAATGAATGTCACAGAAGTGAAATAAATTTTCTACTTGAAACTGAATTGAAGTGTCCTGTCCATCAAAGAACAGCAACATGAAATGTGTAAAACTGAAAGGTCAAAACAAAATCATACCTTTTTTCAAACATAATTTCAATTAAAACAGTCTTAGAGGCAAGTCATCCCCTGTATGTACTTTCATTGAATGTTTCTCCTTGGCACTTGATGTGTCTGCAAATTAAAAATTGGGTCCAGTTCTTTCCCTCAATTTCCACAGTCTGTTTATAGATGGATGGGTCTTGCCTTCATAATTTCCCAAGAATGGGCACAAGTGAATTGAATGGTGCCAAGGAGTTTTCCTCAGTCACAGCATTTCTGCTCTCTCTGACTTGTGGCACCAGTCTGAGTGACCATAATGGGTAAACAAAGAGCCACACGCAAGTGATCATTCAGTAATGGAATGTAAATTTACAACATTTTCTCTGTGTGGTCTACTTTCCTAGTCTGCCGAAATCCTACTGAGAATTCAAGGAGATGTAAAGTTTTGTCATTTGCAGAGAAAAAGAAAGAACCATAGTGCCTTTAAGTCTTTCATCAAAATAATTCCTCTCATTTAATTGATAAAACCAACATTTTAAACCTACTGATTCAAACATGAAGCCTCATAGGCTTGATTTATGGTCAGTTGAAATAACAGATGTCAAGAAAATCCATTTAATTAATCAAGCAACCTTTTACTGGAAGAAAGGCAAAATACCTTAGAAGCTCTGCAGTGCTGAAAAAAGGTTAGCAAGTACATGAAGACCATGATATCATTACATAGAACAAATAAAAACCTTATCAACCAGTCAAATTGTCAGCATAAACTGAGCACACAAAACTTATTCATAAATAGGAAACCGTTACCTCTTACATTATCTAAAGCAGGAGATTAGACATAGACATAATCTAACTTTTGAAGAGAAATGTCACATATGCAAACACATAAACATGGGCAGAGCTTACTCACCGGCAAACCTCTTGCAGAATCAACGTTGACCATCAAGATTGCTGTGGCCAGTTTGTTTTCTCCGGTTCTACCCTTGACCTCGTTCACCTGTTGCAGCACCTTAAAGACAAAGCAAGAGTTGTGACAAAGGGCACCAACACCATGTCCTGAGCATTGCACACTGGACATCATTCCATGATGCACAAAGCAGCAGAGAGGCCAGCCATCTGACAGGCAGGATTTAAAAAATGTTTTATGACAGTTCTCCTCTGGTACATTTTCAGGAGCAAAGAAAAAGAAGTGAAACAAACAATAAAACATGCCCTCAAAATCCTCACATGTCAATTACTAAATGTGGGATGAAAATATTTCATTTAAACATTCTTCTGGCACAAACACATCACCCAAAATCATCAGGCCAGGTTGGGTTCAAATGCTGACCCATGTATACTCTGAGCTACACATGCCAAAATCACTGAGGGCAGCCCCTGTTGGAGATGTGTCCTGTTGCCACCACCACAAAACAGGACTGGACAACGTGATAAACATAGGGAGGGTTTGGTGCACAGTTTAGCACATCCATCACCACTTCTGCATACAGCTGCTCAAACGCACAGGCTTTAGATGACATTGTGTAAAACAACATATTCACCCTTTCTGACTGCTGGCAAGATTTAAACAACATTGCTCAACACTGATATCACGTAAAACGGTCAAGACTGAAAAAGAATGGGGGGGAAATATTTGTCATGGTAACTGTCACAACTGACATGACTTGTGCAAAATATCAAGACAAATGTTATTCCAAGAGAGTGCAAGTTGCCTGCTGTGGTTTGTGCCTTAGCTGCATGTCAAAGCCACAAACAAGCTTTCTTTTCACTTTACACCACAGAGCCACCCACAGACCACAAATCTGAGCACATCACTGGTGCATTTTGTGATTAAATGGTTCAGTCAATAAACTGATACAATGCCTATATATTATCTTGATCAGCATGAAAATGTCATTACCTTTTTTCAATTTATCTACTGCACATATCCACTAAAGATAGAAGCTTTATAGTTAAACTGTAACAGCTGCACACACTTGATGCAAACAAGAGCACATTATTTCAACACATTAAGGAAACAGCAGTTCTTTTTTACGGTGAACAATATCATTTACCATGTCACAAACAGAAAAAGTCTCACAAATTCAAAGAGTAGATAGGCAGTTTGGCCATCCTTTGCTATGTTCATGATATAAGGATTACTCAATTGTAAGAAAAAGTTAAGAATGAGAAAAGTATGTGTCACAAAACTGTCTCCATTATTTTTTTCTACTCATATTGTTCATTCACTTCTGTAAAGCCTGTGCATGAGAATTTGTGCTCTAAGCTCAAGTATGTGCATGTGAACACAAGGGCATGTTTATCAATGTACAGTATCTCTGGGTGATAGCAGCAGTTCCTGTCATTCAACCATGAACCAATTACTATTACTAGTCAAGAGCCTTGCCATATCCCTTCCTGTCAGAACAATGATCCAGGAAACATCTATTCTGACACTTCTTTATGTGACACCCTGCCACACTTCGGCCTTGGGCTCCACAGTGTCTGAATCATCCAAGCTGCTGCTTGGTACTCATGCTGACACTGCCTGCACCTGCATACAGCAATGGCGCTCACAATGCCTGACACAGATGCAACACAAAGTTCCCGCCTGAACTCTCTGTGCAACAGCTGCTGTAAAATCGCCCTGCCAGCCCATAGAGCGTCAAATCCCCCATGAAGCATTTGCTTAGGTCTGGGCATCTGACTGTCATAACCTCGTGAGGAAAGACACCAGTGCAGGGCTTGTACTCTGCTCATAAAGGCTGAAGCAGCTGGTAGAAATGTCTGTATATCACTGAGTTTACCTAATGGGATTCCTGGACAATGCATTACTGCCTTTGAGAAACAATAGAACCAGTTGCAATAAAGCATTACAGACAGGCAAATTTATACTGGGTGAAATGATTCACCGCCAATGAGGTCATCAACCCTGCTGCCATCATCTGTCGAGTCACACAACCACACTGGTACGGCAAAGAGAGAGAGGTTTAATCTAACAAATCTCTGCATGAGAAAAGAAAGACCCTATGAAGACCAGGGGAAAGTGTTCACAGAGACAGGACATGAAATATCTCCTCCCAAGCATCAATACAAGGATGAGAGGTGCACAGGTAGCAGATGACAGATCTAAGTAGTTAGGAGAGACCAAAATGCTTAGCTTTGTTAAACCAAGTTCCCAAGTTTGTGGCTAAGGTTTAAAACGGTCACGTGTCAAGAGGCAGTGGGCTGGCCAAGATCATCCTGCAAGGTAGCGTACCAGGTGGGAGAGGAGAGGCAGGCAGAGGAAGAGGTGGGAAGACAACATCAAAGAGTGGACAGGCTTGACCTTTGCTGACTCACAGCGAGCCACAGAGGATAGAGATCGATGGAGGAAGATTGTCCGAAAGTCATCAGTGGTGCCTCATCAACCCATCTCAGGGTTAAGAGACTGAACTGAACTGAATTTAAACTCAAATGACTTTGAAAAAAATCTATTTCTCATTTGCAAAGTCAACATACCAGGTGCACACATGCTTTATAACAAAATGAATTTCTAAAACCCCATGCCCATGCTCCAAAACATGTTTCAAAGTCATTCCTCAAAATGGAAATCAGAGAACAGGAAAAATTACTAATAATATCTCCACTCCGCAACTCACAACATGCAACAAAAGTATGTGTGAGTTGTTTAACAAAGACTTATTTTGTGATATAGTTGTGCATACATCCATATCATCTTGTGAACTGTTCCAAATGACTGCCACTGTCCTCCAAATCTTCAGCAACACTAGCAAAGGTATCTGTTGTGATCTGAGCATTGTACTTCTTTCAATCAATAAAGACTGGAGGCTTGTAAATAGTTCAACCCATAGAATTTACTACTATACTTCTTACAGTGTAACTCAACGTGTCGTAGGCCCTCCACATGGTGCCCGACAATTCCCCCCGCCACGCATGCGCGCATAACGTGTCATCTAATGACATAGAATTCCAAGTGTTGCGAAAGAATGTGAAGTGGATGTGCTTGCGGATGTGAATTGTTTATGTAGCAAAAGAATGTGTAGAATTGTTTAACATGCTGTGTAATACAAAGAGTGCATGCGGAGGGTTGGAGGGGGGGGGGGGGGGCTTAGTCAGCCCCTCCTTTGTGAGAGGGGGACTTCCCCTCCTTTGTTTGTTAGAGGAGGGGTCAGGATGAGTCAGCCCCTCCTTGCGGACAAAGGGAGGTGGTCAGCGCAAAGAGGGTCAAGGGGTCAGAGTGAGTCAACAGCCCCTTTGTCTGTGAGGGAGGGGGGTAGAGGCGATCTCTGCCCTTTGTCTGTGAGAAGGGGAGGTGAGGTGGAGGCTTTGAAGCCTCTCTAGCTTCCTATGCAGTAAGTGTCTAACCTTCTGATTGGTCCTCGAGCATGCTTGCGTGGCGGAAACGGAAGGGGTCGCTGAGAAATAGCCTCCAACCCAAAGCAAACACTATATATTTGCATGTACTGTCTAACATGGGTCACTGGAGAGCTACTGGAGAGCTACTGGAAGCCAAGAGTGCTTGGGAGGCTGTAGGAGCTGTGTGGAGGCGCAGCCTGGGCAACACGAGTGACCGCTGAGGGTCCGCAAGTGTTTGCTAAAAGCGATGTCCAGTCCAGGAATAAACATCCTGTAAAGAACTCTCGCCTCTCCTGCTTCTACTTTCCTGGCGCAAGCTGGGACGAACCGTAAGTCGTAGACCACGTGCACGTGACGTTTGGTGCACACTGGTTTCCCCCAACGTTTTTTTTTTGCAACACTGGTTCCCAGACGGGGAAAAAGTAGAGAGCGGACATGGAGGGCGAGAAACATGAGCAGCGAGAAACATGAGCAACGAGAAGGGTCACCAGCAGAGGACATACTGGGAATTATAAAACTCCTGCTCGACCAAAAGAAGGAGGCAGAAGAGAAAGAATATCGCGGGAGGAAGGAGGCAGAAGAGAAAGAATATCGCGAGAGGAAGGAAGCAGAAGAGAAAGAATATCGCGAGAGGAAGGAAGCAAAAAAGAAACAGAAAGAACTACAGCGACGGGAGGAGACAGAGTGAAGGAGACAGGAAAATGCGGCTTTCCTGGAGAAGATTCGCCTTGTGGGAAAAAGGGAGTTCGGCCGCCTCGACTCGCCCTTGAAAACAGCAGCGACAAGAGTCGAGGGACAGAAAGAGAGCCTCGCCTCCCGTGTTGATGAGGAGGCTGCAAGCCTCCATGACGCTGTGGCAGGGAAGGCGCCGAAACAAGCGACGTGGGTTTGGACAGGGCAGCTGGCGGATATCCCCGAGAAGTGCCCTAGTGTGTGGAGCCGCTCCAGGGCATGCTGCAGGCGGTGCAAGTGTCCGCAAGGGCACACCTGCAGTGGAGCATGGGCAGAAAGAGGTCTGGTTACGACCGCAAGGCCGATCACCAGACCTCTCCTGAGGGCACTGCACCGTGGTTCTTCAACCCACGGGCTGAGAGGGGATACAGCACCAAACTAGCCCAGTCACAGGCAGGAGGTCGTCGGAACCATGCCCAACCATGGGTGGTGAACCGTGCCTGCCTCGGGAAGTATTCGGGAGTGTGCTGCATTCGGCGGCACTCTCGTGCCCGACCATGGATGGTAATCCGTGACCGTTGCGGGAAGTACCCGGGAGTGTGCCGCATTCGGCGGCACTCTTGTGCCTGACCACGGATGGTAATCCGTGACTGTCGTCGGAAATACGCAAGAGTGTGCCGCATTCAGCAGAACTCTTGCGCCCGACTCCGGGTGGTGGACCGTGCCCGATGCAGAAGGTACAAGGGGGAACCTCCACCCGACTGGTAGGCGGTGTCGAGGAGTGACTGGAGAGAGTGGGAGCCTTGGGTTGCCCTCGGAAGGTGAGAGCGACGATGGAACAACCCAGGAGCATGTGCTGACGTACAGTGGTGTGACAAGACCATGGCCCTGTGATCGGGGTAAAGGTTACCGCAAGGAAACCTAAACCCTTATGTCGGGTCTTGCCACCAGTTTCGTCTCTCTCTCCACCACTTGGACCACCAGGACGAGCACGACAGCAGATGAGTGATGGGACTTGTTGTTTTCAGGCATTTGAACGGACAATTGCTTTAATGACTTGTTCACATTCATTCGTGCTGTAGTGATGTAGTTTGGGTGATGTGGGAAGACCGACGGAGTCGTTTCGGTCTCGAGGGAGGGGAGCTGTGTTGCGAAAGAATGTGAAGTGGATGTGCTTGCGGATGTGAATTGTTTATGTAGCAAAAGAATGTGTAGAATTGTTTAACATGCTGTGTAATACAAAGAGTGCATGCGGAGGGTTGGAGGGGGGGGGCTTAGTCAGCCGGTAGGCGAAATCTCTAATTTACTAGAATGATCTGCGACATGCGACATGCGTCTGGGCCCATGACGTAAATAAGACTAAGAGTCCTTATCTGAACCTCCGCGTCTTCTTTGTGCAGCTTTGAAGCCGTGAAGAATCTCTGGAAACGTTGCTTCCACTCGGGCCATGCTGTAGGTTTGCTAAAGTCAAAGTTTTCCGGAGGCTTCACTGTTACTCCTTAGACCAGTACTACGTGAAACCGGTTCTAGAAAGTTCGCAGCAAGACGCACACTGGATTTGGATCTCAGTTCAGCACACTTACAGTTCACAGTTTACCGCTGATACCATGTTGTGTTCCAAGCGTTGTACTTCTTTCAACCAATAAAGACTGGAGGATTGTAAATAGTTCAACTATGATACTTCTTACAGTGTAACTCAACGTGTCGTAGGCCCTCCACATGGCGCCCGACAATCCCCCCTGCAGCGCATGCGCTCATAATGCGTCATCTAATGACATGTGATAGAATTCAGAATGAAGGCAAAACCAAGTGATAAAAACACGATAACACGACAGTATCCATCCAAACATCTGTAACATCTTGCATCATGGGTTCATAAACTGCTTCACTGCACTAGCTCAAAAATGAAAGTTCCTTGACCTACTAGCTTTCATACTATGAGCCCTATACACCACAAAGGCATTCTCCATCATGTCTCTATCGTGTAGCAAAACCTCAACACTTTGAAGTCACAGTAACTGAGTAAGGACAACTTCTGTTGAGGTAAACTCCATCACAAAGCACATTAACAAGAGCATTCTCCCAGAAGAAACTGTTTGAGAATTTCAGCCTGGCAGCTGTTAGATTGCAGGGCTCAGAAAGATCCCTAGTAAACCTGTGTCCTTGTTTGATTAAAGCCACAAATCATACAACACTATTTGTTTTCAGTGTATTCAAATGGTCAAGAATCAAACACAGCAAGCGTTAACAGGAGACCAAAAGAACTGCTACCTTACAACTGCAAAAGTAAGCAACATGTGAAAACACTACTAAGGTCAGTATTTCAAAATCAGAGTTGTTGAGTTTACTATCAATAAGAGGAGTCAAATTTGCTGAAAAAGTTATTTGTAAGTTTGGCCACACACTCAAAGTGCTATACTATCAAAGTTTTGTTCAT
>JAWQFJ010002045.1:132745-150310 GCA_034096865.1 Theodoxus fluviatilis
TTTCAATGGTGACACTGAAATAAAGATAGAAGATAAATAGAACAACAGCAATGACAAAGACAGCAACACCAATTGTGATAATGATTGTGATGATGATGAAGATTATGAGGACAATGACAGTCATCATCACCATGATGCCAAACAGTCTCCTGCAAAAAAAATTATCAACCTAAGTAGGGTTATAAAGCCCAAACTAAAACAGCAAAAACATTTCATGACCCACAAACACAACAGTAGCAGTGTCTTTTCAATGAGACACCCTGATATCTTTTTTCTTCTCAGTGAACTGAGAGCTGACTTTATCCCTCCAGGTTTACTGGAGGTCCTACAGACTTTATCTGTCTGTCTGTCTGTCCCGACTTAACAGCTGATATCTCAAGAACTACTGGACGGATTTCCTTGACATTTTGCACACTTACTGGAAGTTAGGTCCGATTGAATGTATCAAATTTTCAGAATCGAGGTTTGAAAAGAAAGTGTTTTTTTAAGGTCGTAAACTCGAAAGCACCTCCCTAAATTGTCAATTGATGGAATGGCGAAATGGAAAATGTGTGACGTCATCAATAACGTGACGAAATTTGTATCTGTATCATCTGTCTCTCTGTCCCGACTTAACGGCTGATTTCTCAAAAACTACTGGACGGATTTCCTTGACATTTTGCACACTTACTGGAAGTTAGGTCCGATTGAATGTATCAAATTTTCAGAATCGAGGTTTGGAAAGAAAGTGATTTATGTAGGTCGTAAACTCGAACATCCCCCCACCCCCACCCCACCCCCCACCCCCGAGATGTCAATTGATGGAATGGCGAAATGCGAGTCAAACAGAGTTATCTTTTCCTACTTTCACAAAACAATGGCTTCTTATGTTTAACGTCTACCAGCGGACGCAAAAAAGCGGTAATACGAGAAGATTATCGACATTGGTGGAATAGATCCGTATGAAATACCAAACAGTTCGTGGTCTGTCAACAAAAACCAGTTGCCGGACATAAACCACGCCAGGATTGTACAATATTTTGTGCTGGGCAAAAGTGCGAGAATTTTGCAGCCTGATCCTCCCCAGAAAAAAAAATCGCCTTTGCTTTAAAAATACCGTTTTACAGTCAAAATTGTCCACCCGCGCGGCCGCTCCAACTTGAGTATCCTAAAATGTACAAGACCACTCAAATTTCATGAACTATCATCCATTTTTCTACAATTTACAGTGCAAAATACCAACCTAGGGGGGTTTACGGAAAAGAACATTATAAATGCTTTACAAACACTCAATCATATAGTTCTCCAATGGCACAGTTGGTAGAGCGTTGAACTCTTGGTCATGCGTGACCAGGTTCGATTCTGCACTGAAACTTCTTTTTTTTCTCTTTTTTTTCGAGAGGTTGTGGGTTCGAACCCGACCTGGTTTTTTGTGTTTTTGTGTGTGTGTGTTTTTTCCCCCTCTTTTCTCGAGAGGTTGCGGGTTCGAACCCGATCTTTTAAAAAAAATGCCAAAACCTGGAGGTTCAGCGCCAGCGGTTTTTATTGTGATAGCTGCATTCAAGACTGTTAAACATAACGATTATCTACACACATGAAATTATCCCTCCAGGTTTACTGGAGGTCCTCACAGCTTTATCTGTCTGCCTGTGAGTGTGTCTGTCAGTCCCGACTTAACGGCTGATATCTCAAAAACTACTGGACGGATTTCCTTGACATTTTCCACACTTACTGGAAGTTAGGTTCGTTTGAATGTATCAAATTTTCAGAATTGAGGTTTGAAAAGAAAGTGAATTTTTAAGGTTGTAAACTCGAAAACCCCCCCCTAAAATGTCAGTTGACGGAATGGCGATATTTCGCCTTTTCCTTCACTCCCGTCGCCAGCAGCGTTTCTCCCACGCACTCACCAATTACATAAATAGTTTTCGTGATCCTCCCCAGAAAAAAAATTGCCTTTGCTTAAAAAAATACCGTTTTACAGTCAAAATTGTACACCCGCGCGGCCGGTCCGACTCTTCGAACAGCCACTCCATCTGAGCGCAACACTACCAAGTTATGTTCGCGTGGCCTAATGGCAGTGAATCAATAGTAAACTTGGCAGAAATATACCTTGAATATCCTAAAATGTACAAGACCACTCAAATTTCATGAACTATCATCCATTTGTCTACAATTTACAGTGCAAAATACAAACCGAGGGGGTTTGTGGAAAACAACGTTATAATTGCTTTACAAACACGTAGTCATGTCACTTCCCGAATGGCTCATCTGTTAGAGCGTTGGACTATTGTATTGTTAGGTCATGCGTGAACGGGTTCGAATCCGCGCTGTAACTCCTCCCCCCCCCCCCCTCTTTTTCCTTTTTCCAAGAGGTTGCGGGTTCGAACCCGACCTGTTTTTTTTTTGGTTTTTGTTGGTGTCTTTTCTCGAGAGGTTGCGGGTTCGAACCCGATCTTTTTTCTTTCTTTTTTTGCCAAAACCTGGAGGTTCAGCCCCAGCAGTTTTTATCCCTCCAATGCCAAAACCTGGAGGTTCAGCACCAGCGGTTTTTATTATTACAGCTTGCATCAACACATGTGATAAGTCAAAAAAGCCCATCCCTATTACACAGGTGAATGAAAAATAGCACAAGCAACCATCTCTGATCACATGAAAATTAGTGGAGAGCTAGAATGCCTAGTGACACATCCATGTTCCACCCATTCTTTTCTAAACCCCTGCCCTGGAGTTATAACTGGGCTGTCTGGTCTGTCAGGTCTACTAAACAAATGCTGCGTTTCAAGGTCAGGACAACTACCCTTTTCTCTTGCTCATGCCCTTCCAACTATCCAACAAAATATAGCAAACACTGTACCAGAAGCACTTAAAACTGGACAAAGAATGATTCCATGTCATGGTTTTCAGAAAATGTTCATGCTGAATTTTTGGGTTAATTTTTTTAAGCACACCCCCACCCCACCCTCCATCTCCCCATCTCATACGGCATATGCTGTGACAAGCTGGGTAAGGGTTAAATCAACATCACTGAAAACTGGTGGCTGTAGCAAGAGACCTACTTTCCAAGCTTGTCATCTTTGTTGGGATCCTTGTCATTGAGATGGATCTCAATGTTTTGGCCCTCTGCCTCATCCACAACTGCCTGGAATTGGAGTGAATTGTAACAATTAATTGCTGTCAATAAAAACTATTCCTTTTCTCCCCAAAACAAATACTGCTTACAATGTATCTTAAAACTCCTATAGTCCCATTTTTTCACAATGAAAAGTACAGCAGAAATAGCATAAGAAAACTTTAAAAAATTTCAGGTCATGAAAATATAACTTCATCATGTCTGTCAGCATGGATTTGATACAAACTTAGGTTACTGATTAAAAATGAAATAAAATTAAAATATCCAGTTCCATGAATAATAATGATGCCATGAAATAAAAATAAATCTGTGAAGACATCTAATCACAAAATTTAATATTCCATACCAACTCTCTCCACTCCTTGTTGTCATTCCCATATTGACCAAGCTATCGGTTATGCCTCATCTATTCCCTCCTAGGTTTCACCCTTTTAGGTTCTTTGTTATAAGCTTAGCAGTCAAGTGACAACCTTGGAGCAGAGCTGGAAATGGCAGGGAGAGTAAAGCATAGCAGCTCCAGGACCTTAAACGTTAATGCCATCTAATGAGGTATAATGGCCATCATCTGCTTGCAATAGATGCACAACCGATATAATGCTCCTGGTGGAAGTCAAAATTACAGTCCCACTAGCAGAAACTGGAGCAATGAATATCTGTCCTGTCATCAACTGCATACTTATTTCCATCTTAAAATATTATGCAGGCAATTCCTGCACAATGGGAGGGCTGTAAATGTAGGGTAATATCACTGACATTTAAGTAAAGTTCACAGTCCAAGTCCTCAGAGGTTGGGTTCCAGTCCTACCTCGAATGTCTCTTGCCAGACAGGGTTGACTGAGTTGTCGATGACTTTGGTCTCAAAGCGCTGGGCACCCACTGCCAACAGAGAAATGTGCACACAGTGCAAAGCCATTTGTGAGGGTCAGCATAGACAGCGTTGCTCTGTAAGGGCTCCTTGACCTCTCCAGAAACACGAGGACTTTCCTTGGCACTACCACCTTTTGATTGTTGCAACAGCACAGCAGTACTGTCAGCAATGCACCATGTACCAACCCATCCAGAACTTCATTGCCTGCATGAGGCATAATTGTGAACCCCTTTCCCTTCCTCCAACCCCCTCCCCCTTTTTTGTTCCTATTTGGTACAAAACCCAATATGTATGTATGAATGTATGTATTTTCATTCCTATTGTGTCATATATCACATCACAGAATGTGCTCATGGTGCAACATCGTGAAATAAATAAGTCTTGAGGCCAGTTTTGAAGGCAGTCAAACAGGGAGCTGACCTCAGTGACTCATAAAGCTGGTTCCACAGTCTGGGTCCCACAACACTAAATGATAATCGCCATAGTTTTTCAGTCTTGCTTGTGGGACATGAAGCAGTTGTTGGCTTGAGAATTGGAGATTCCTCATTGGATTATGAGTCTTGACCAGTTCCGAGATGGAGCCTGATCAGTCTCACACTTGAAAACAGTGTCAAGAGTTTTACATTTTGATCATAGTCGAACTGGTAGCAGTGGAGTCATGTGAGCCCATCTTGGCTGTCACTTTATCACTCTTGCCACAGAGTTCTGAAGACGTTGCAGTCTCTGTATCTGCCCACTAGTCGCTGCAGTTAGAAGGCTTTTGCAGTAGTCAAGAAGCGCCAAGATGAGAGTCACAACCAGAGTTGCTGCAGTATTTGCTATCAGACAATCTCTAACACTCCAGATGCGGCGAAAGTGCATATGTCTCGCAGAGATGATTTGACGAACTTGGAGCTCTCCTGATAAGTTCTGATCGAATTTGACGCCGAGGTATTTCACACGGGCAGAAAATGCTATGTTAGCAACGGCTATGGTGATACATGTGTGTGTCCTTGATCTTTTGTCTGTTTCTCTCCAGGGGGCTGTTGGGGCATTCCCTTCCTCCTCTCCACTCAGGGCAAAGCACAGACTGCCCTGATGGAAGCTGCCCACGCTGTGGCCCTGACAGCCCCCAAATGGAGCCTAACTTGTTTGCCTCACTTATTTCCACTTAAAACTGAGCCACAGTTGTTGATTTCAGTAACCAGAATGGAGGCTTGGCTGTGGTCATTTGTAAATGCAGATATGTTTCCTGGCTTCTGTTTTACATGTCTGTTGACAACAATTGGTGGTGGTATGCACAATAGAGCAGAATGATTGTAGATTCCAGGGATGCAGAGTTATGAACTCCCAGGATGAGGCAGCAATAGATGGCATATGAAATAATGTTAAAAAAAACAAACAGTTAAAACTTGGTACAGTGGCACATCAAAACCTGCTGCTTTGAAATGTACACACACACTCACACACACACCCCTACACACACACACACACACACCTACACACACACACACACACACACATGCCTGCATACACACACACACACACACACACAAACACATGCACACACACACACACATGCATGCACACACACATGCCTGCATGTGCGCGTGCACACACACGCCTGCATGTGCGCGTGCACACACACACACATGCATGTGCGCGTGCACACACTCACAAACATACTCATGCTTACATGCCTGCATGCAAACGCGCACATACATGTGCACACACACACACACACACACACACACACACACACAGAGTTTGTTTTATTCAAAATCAATACTGTTTTTCACAAATTATCTATGACATGATCAGGGCAACAAGGACAAAAGTTCTGAGGACAGGTGTCCTGAGAATAAAGCCCTTCAGCAGCTAGATCATTACAATCCTTGATGCATATCACGACTACACAAGTTGTTGTTGCTGCTGCTGCTATTTTGGTGTGTGTGTGTGTGCGCATATGTGTGTGTGCATGCATGCATGCATGCATGTGTGTGCATGCACGCATATGTGCATGCAAGCGTACATGCATGCATGCATGTATGTATGTGTGTGAGCGGTGCAGTACGTATGTGTTGTGCTCACGATTTGAACTCCTCTTCCTCCTCCTCCTTCCACTCCTCCTGCTCCAAGACCAACAAGGAAACTCACCGGTAACAACAGCGTAGGGGTCAGACTTGCCCTTGCCCAACACTCCAATGTCTGCCTTGACCAAGTCCTTGGCCTCTATCACCTGGATTCTAATCACACCCTGCAACAACAATACACACAGGTGCACACTTGCATGAGCTGCTTGGAAGACAAGGGTCTAGTTATGAAGAAAGAGCTCTGGCACAATAGCCTAGCTTTACATGTAAAACATGGATAATAGAAAAAACGTTTTGTATCTTTAAATTTAAAGTTTGTATAAGACACACACAAACACACATTCACACACACAGACACATACACACACTCACAGACACACATGCACGGACACACGCACGCACGCACACACACATGAACTACAATGAAGGCCCACCTGTGGAAGTGGATAACGAAGCTTGGTCAGATCAACCTTGTTTGCAAGAGCCACGGAGATGCGGTTGGGCAGCACCATGATGTTGGCAATCTGCTCGTGAACTATGGTGTAGAGCATGTCACTGTGGATGGAAAAGAGTGACAAATGATGCCTGCACTGTCTTTCTGAGAGACATCTAAATCTATTACGCCCACATTAGGATTGTGAATTCATGTTGTATCACATCAACTGTTTGGCTTGCTTTCAGACATGGTAAAATAGAATAAAAAGGTTATGCTAAAACTGACATTAGGGCTTCAGTCATCCTGTTGACCAGAAAAGATCAGCAACCAGCAGCTCCACCAATACGAGGGACAATGTTCCTGTCATCAACATCCTTGTATTGGGAAGTCTCAATTATTCAAGGCAAAACTTGTTCTTGTAAAATAATAATGATGATGATGATGATGATAATAACAAGAAGGGCAAAGCCCATACTACTCACATGCTTGACCTTGACCTTTATATGACCTTGACCTTCAGGTGACCTTCAAGGTCAAGGTCAAACAACTAAACCTACCAATGACATCATACACTAAGAAATGCTTTACACATTTTTCCTACCAAAATACATGTGACCTTGACCCAAGGTCAAGGTCATCCAAGGTCATGCAACACAAAGCTGTTAATTCAAGACATAGGAAGCACAATGGTGCTTATTGGCACTTTCTACCATGAGATATGGTCACTTTTAGTGGTTCACTACCCCATTTTGGTCACATTTCATAAGGGTCAAAGTGACCTTGACCTTGATGATGTGACCAAATGTGTCTCATGATGAAAGTATAACATGTGCCCCACATAATTATTAAGTTTGAAACAGTTATCTTCCATAGTTCAGGGTCAAGGTCACTTCAAAATATGTATACAATCCAACTTTAAAGAGCTCCTGTGACCAAACTGGTATCAAAAGATAGGGCTTACTTTGCCCTATATACCATATATAGGTCAGGTATCCAATCTCAAAAACTTCAGAGAAAATTGAGAAAATGTGAAAAATGACTGTTTTTTAGACAACATTTATGGCCCCTGCGACCTTGACCTTGAAGCAAGGACAAGTCACCATGTATGTTTTTTGAGGCCTTGTCATCATACACCATCATGCCACATTTGGTATTGATAGACTTAATAGTCTCTGAGAAAAATCCAACGTTAAAGTTTTCGGACGCCCGGACGCCCGGACACCCGGACACCCGGACGGACGAAACGGGTGAGTACATAGACTCACTTTTGCTTCGCATGAGTCAATAATAATAATAATTAATTAATTAATAATAACAAGAAGGGCAAAGCCCATACGACTCACATGCTTGACCTTGACCTTTACATGACCTTGACCTTCATGTGACCTTCAAGGTCAAGGTCAAACAACTAAACCTACCAATGACATCATACACTAAGAAATGCTTTACAAATTTTTCCTACCAAAATACATGTGACCTTGACCCAAGGTCAAGGTCATCCAAGGTCATGCAACACAAAGCTGTTAATTCAAGACATAGGAAGCACAATGGTGCTTATTGGCACTTTCTACCATGAGATATGGTCACTTTTAGTGGTTCACTACCCCATTTTGATCACATTTCATAAGGGTCAAAGTGACCTTGACCTTGATGATGTGACCAAATGTGTCTCATGATGAAAGTATAACATGTGCCCCACATAATTATTAAGTTTGAAACAGTTATCTTCCATAGTTCAGGGTCAAGGTCACTTCAAAATATGTATACAATCCAACTTTAAAGAGCTCCTGTGACCAAACTGGTATCAAAAGATAGGGCTTACTTTGCCCTATATACCATATATAGGTCAGGTATCCAATCTCAAAAACTTCAGAGAAAATTGAGAAAATGTGAAAAATGACTGTTTTTTAGACAACATTTATGGCCCCTGCGACCTTGACCTTGAAGCAAGGACAAGTCACCATGTATGTTTTTTGAGGCCTTGTCATCATACACCATCATGCCACATTTGGTATTGATAGACTTAATAGTCTCTGAGAAAAATCCAACGTTAAAGTTTTCGGACGCCCAGACGCCCGGACACCCGGACGCCCGGACGGACGAAACGGGTGAGTACATAGACTCACTTTTGCTTCGCATGAGTCAATAATAATAATAATTAATTAATTAATAATAACAAGAAGGGCAAAGCCCATACGACTCACATGCTTGACCTTGACCTTTACATGACCTTGACCTTCATGTGACCTTCAAGGTCAAGGTCAAACAACTAAACCTACCAATGACATCATACACTAAGAAATGCTTTACAAATTTTTCCTACCAAAATACATGTGACCTTGACCCAAGGTCAAGGTCATCCAAGGTCATGCAAAACAAAGATGTTAATTCAAGACATAGGAAGCACAATGGTGCTTATTGGCACTTTCTACCATGAGATATAGTCACTTTTAGTGGTTCACTACCCCATTTTGGTCACATTTCATAAGGGTCAAAGTGACCTTGACCTTGATGATATGTGACCAAATGTGTCTCATGATGAAAGTATAACATGTGCCCCACATAATTATTAAGTTTGAAACAGTTATCTGCCATAGTTCAGGGTCAAGGTCACTTCAAAATATGTATACGATCCAACTTTGAAGAGCTCCTGTGACCTTGACCTTGAAGCAAGGTCAACCAAACTGGTATCAATAGATAGGGCTTGCTTTGACCTATATATCACTTGTAGCTGAGGTCGCCATTCTCAATAACGTGGGAGAAAATTGGGAAAATGTGAAAAATGACTGTTTTTGAGACCACATTTATGGCTCCTGTGACCTTGACCTTGAAGCAAGGTCAAGTCACTATGTATATTTTTTGAGGCCTTGTCATCATACACCATCATGCCACATTTGGTGTTGATAGACTTAATAGTCTCCGAGAAAAATCCAACGTTTAAGTTTTTTACGGACGGACGGACGCCCGCCCGGACGGACGGACGGACGGACGGACGGACGGACGGACGACACGGCTCAGTACATAGACTCACTTTTGCTTCGCATGTGAGTCAATAATAATAATAATAATAATAATAATAATAATAATAATAATAATATTAATAATAATATTAATAATAATATTAATAATGATGATGATGATGATAATGAAATGTTGACAGAAACAATCCTTAGTTCCTGAACACCACTTAATTTCCCGGCATTCCCATACAATTTAGAACCCTGTAAACTTAAATGTAATGAAGCAAATTAAACATTTCTATGACACAATGAAAACTTGTTTTGTGGGAAATATTGCAGATTAACGCTTTCTATTTGATACCAATTATCTTTCAAATAATAGCATGTGGTAGATGGATGAATGGCTGCCTGGATGGACAAGTGGATGGATGGATGGGTGGATGGATGGATGGATGGATGGATGGATGGATGGATGGATGGATGGATGGATGGATGGATGGGTGGGTGGGTGGTTGGGTGGGTGGGTGGATGGATGGATGGATGGATGGATGGACTCCCTACTCCTTTATCTTTTACCAATTGAGTAAGGGTAACAGTGGGCCTATTCTTACCCATGTCCAAACAAGAGGGAAAAGAACGAAACTTGATAATTCCTCAAGCATCAAACATTAAAAAAAATATTTCTCATTTAATGCAAACAAATGTTTGTCAGCAGGTCCATGGTTGGGTTGCTTTGAAATCTGGGTGCACAGGCTAAACAATCATATCTGTTGATTAAGAAGCTGCAAAATGCTGCGGAAGCTGCCTACCTTTGGAATTTGAGGAAACACATGCTGCCCTGATGGGCTTGACGTCTTCTGCAATTTGAACTACAAGATACCTCCCAGTGGCACATAAGTGTTGCTTGGGACTGGCTATGCAAGAACGAAAGGATCAGGCAAAAAAACAACAACTCAAATACCACATCAATCCAAAGGATGAGGGAGCTACAAGTGCAGCACAGGCCATATTTGAGTCTCATAAACACCCTCAACATTTGTCATCCGCACATTTGACATGAGGGCTTACTTCAATCCAGGAAGATCCAGAGCATTTGCAAGGCTGGTGAGATTGAAATCGATGCTCTGGAGAGAAAAAAAATCAGCATGAGAAATGCATGAAAGCATTTTCACACTACAACAGTGTGAGTACAGACCATCACAGAAACCAAATTCCAATGTACACGGTCAGAGAAAAATCAAAGAGCAATGCTCTTCAACTTGCTCAAATGTTCTTTTTCGTGATATGATCATTGCTTTGTCATCATTAGCAGTTTCATCCAGTGGAACAAGCTGAGAGTTTGGTCTGAACCATCTTGCTTTACCAAGAAACAGTCAAAATGGGAAGAATTGGCTCCCAAGTCAAAAACAACCACAGTGTGTAGTTTCTGAGTTCTTTCCTCTCAGCTGATCTAATTTGTGACTGTATGGACAGGTAGTCATGGAGACTGAAAAATTACGTATACATATTCTCAAAAGTTCCAGTCCAGGTAGCAACTGTCTATGATTTAGGTTCAAGTTGTCCAATGCAAAAGTCAAGATGACCAAACATGGCATCATTATGTTGAAGTCATCATCCATTATCACAATGCAAAATGTCATGCATCTTGGTTTGCACTATTCAATAAAATGTCATGAATTGAGTGCTTAAGAAGGTCACTTTTGGAAATAATTTGTAGAAACAGTATATGCAGTTACAATCATTATAATATTAGTTGCTGTTAGTGAAGACAGTTCAGTATTTCACAGCTCTCTGAAGTGGGGCAGAAACAGTAAAGGGTTCATTCACTGCCACAGGATAAATACACACTGGAAGTGTTGCCATGTTTCCAGTCCAAATTTCATCATCAGGTATTCCTTTCAAACAATCTGCTACTGGAGAGTCGATACATGTCATACCTAAATTTGCAAAGGAAGCTGTTTTTGGTCCTCTGCTGCAGATTGACTTTCCATGGAAAACTTGAAGGATTGATCAGAAAGTAACCAATGAGTGAAAACTTACAGGATTGTTAAGAAAGAAGACGTTGAGACCCCCAATGAGCGGCATTTTGCTGATGAGAGGCTTGAAGATCACTCTCATTGTGCCATGAATCTGTAAACATGCAAAACACAACAGATTAAATTAGTATGTCCACATGATCATAGGTAAGCAATAATCAAGGAATATGTGTATTCATCTTAATACTGATATGAGACATGAGCGCAATACAGTAAATTCAATTTTCTGTTCAGGTTAACTAGCATTTCTTGCAGAGGTTTTTCTGCTATATTACATTTATAGCAGCAAAACTTAGAAAACTGTCAACAGTTCTAAGGTTTACAACAAAACAAAAACACCTAATATTTCTTGAAAGAGTTCAAGTATCAGACAAAAGACACAATGCTACATAAGAGCTCTAAAACATTTTTAAGGGCAATTTCAAGTTCTGCATAAGACATGACCAGTAAAACAGTAATGCCTTTGAGTTTGATAAAATACTGCAGCCCACAAATTGAATCTGAACATTTCATTTTGGAAAAAGTTAAAATTAACTGATATTAATAGAGACTAATATCACTGTCTGCTTAACTTGCAACCTGCAGGAGCATACAAGGGAACATGTGTTCTTTATATAATGCAAGCAGTCAAATCTACTGTATATATATGAACCAACTGTTTCACTAAAAGTGTCTCTTTCAGCAAGCCCTTCTGGCCAGGCACACAACAAAAGATGGAGTGGAGTGCCTGTTCTGACATAAGCAGTCCACATGCCCTGCCCCCTGGTGGCTGCCTGAGATGCTTTGGGCAGGCCCCAGCTGACCTGATGGAGCAACCGGTAATGAAGAGCTGGCAGTCAGGGGCTCCATTTGCAAAATGAGCTCCACAGCCATCTAGCAGTAAGTGCAGCCATGCAGGGCTTGTCTACATCATTCCTGACTGGGGGCTGTTCAAGAGCACTCAATAACAAAAAAGAAAGTGGAAAATGTTTTGAGGACTTCTAAAATCAGACAGAGTGACTTAATGGCAGTGTCAGGGATGGGACACTCCAATCACAAGGAGAGTCAAGTTGCTGTTTGTTCAACCCTTTCATTTTTAACAATGATAATAATGTTTATTTTGCTTAAATACTTGAGAATTTGTTTTGGGGACTTGCACCCCCAGGATTGCCACTGCTCAGTGCCCAGTATGGTTTTCCTCCTTGGTAGGAGAGGCAATGCTAGCTAAGCACTTTGCCCATGGAATCACCTCTAGGATCTGTGCTGAAATGATCACATCACCTGTCAGTTGCAAGGCGAGCATCCCAATCACTGGCCTAGAGCCCCTTCAATGGAATTGATTGTATTTCCTGTTGTATGTTTGACCATGTCAGTATTATGGGCCCACTTGGAAGATTTTCAGCATTGAGTTCCTACAGCTCATGCCTGCTTCTGACGTTCCCAGTGGGAATGCATTGCTCCCTAAACCTTTCCATTAACAGAGCAGATAGCCTCAATCCAACTGTCAGTCTACTCCAAGCAAAGAAGGTGTCCAATTTGCCTAGGTTGAGTGGGGATAGGCCTTCACTTGTGTCCATGCCCACCCTACCTAGACTGGTTGGGTGCCTTCTTCGCTCTCAAAGTACTGATCTTTGGGACACAGTGTCAGCTCCTGGGAGAGAAAGGGTTAATGTGTTTTGTCCCACATCACCTTGCATGTCCCCTTGCCGATATTCCCCTACTTTCTTTACTCTCATACTATCTTTGCTCCAACACTATCTTTACTCCCATACTATATTTGCTCCCATACTATCTTTACTGTCAGCTTAGCTGCACATGCCCCCTCCCCTACTTCTCTCCTCTGGTGCATTGTCCTAAATTTAGTGGTCAAGTGTTGACATTATGGAGGTGAGGCCCCACACTCCCCACTTGGTCACTAAATTTAGAACAATGAGTTTGCATAGGGAAACTGGAGAGACAGCACATACTTTCCCTTGGTTGGGTGCCAGGCCATGGTGCTGTATGGGGAAGGTGGGTGCCAAGCCATGGTGCTGTATGGGGAAGGTGGGTGCCAAGCCATGGTGCTGTATGGGGAAGGTGGGTGCCAAGCCATGGTGCTGTATGGGGAAGGTGGGTGCCAAGCCATGGTGCTGTATGGGGAAGGTGGGTGCCAAGCCATGGTGCTGTATGGGGAAGGTGGGTGCCAAGCCATGGTGCTGTATGGGGAAGGTGGGTGCCAAGCCATGGTGCTGTATGGGGAAGGTGGGTGCCAAGCCATGGGGCTGTATGGGGAAGGTGGGTGCCAAGCCATGGGGCTGTATGGGGAAGGTGGGTGCCAAGCCATGGGGCTGTATGGGGAAGGTGGGTGCCAAGCCATGGGGCTGTATGGGGAAGGTGGCTACAGTGGTGTATAGTGCTATAAGACTTTATACGCTATTGAATAATGCCATTTAGGATATCTAAGCACCAGAAATAAATACAACTGCACACACACTCACCATGAGATCTTTGATTCCAGCAGCCACTCCCTTCAGCCTCACCTCAATGTTGCAATCACTGCTATGTCTGCAACAAAACATGGCAGTGTAATAGTGATGGCGCTGCAACAGAAAGGCTTTGCAGCACATGCTGGAAGATCCTGCAGTATTGTCCATGCTTGGTGATAGAAAGGCTGTATGAGACTTAGTTCATCGTTAACTTTCAGAAAGACAAGTATACAGTGCAAGGAAAATGACATTTTTTCCCTTTACAATGACATCATATCAGTAAAACCAAACTCACTCCCTAATCCCACCACAACTCCTTGCCTTGTCTGCCTTGCTCTGCATGTATGTGTGTGTGTGTGTGTGTGTGTGTGTGTGTGTGTATGTGTGGGGGGGGAGTCTGTGTGTCTGTGTGTCTGTCTGCATCTCTCTCTCTCTCTCTCTCTTTCTCTCTCTCTCTCTCTCTCTCTCTCTCTCTCTCTCTCAATCATTACGTTATCACTCTGTCATCCAGTTGGGGAAAGAACATACTTACATCAGTTCAAAGTCCATGTAGATTTCATCCCTCCGGACATTTTCAGTGTAGACTTTCACACCACCTATTCTTGGAGGCTGGGAGCAAAATAATGAAACATTAACAATCATTATTATAAATGTGGTGTTTATGATCAAAAGAACTGTTTGTAATGTGTCTTTAAGGTTCACTAAAGAACTGGATTAGGATTAAAGAATGAGTTAACATGCTTAAAAAAATCAAACCATGAATAATGTGGAGTTCTGATTTTTTAACAGTATCAAGGTGCATACTTCATATTGCCAATGACAGACATAAAAGACAATAGGAATTGCACATTAAAACATCCCAAAGACTTTATTATTTTAAGAAACTAATTCTCTACATTATCACTGCAATCACTATGAAAAAAATTGAACAGTCAATCAATGCAGCAACTAGAACAGACTAAATTTTTCAAATAAAACTAAGAAGTAATATTATTTCAATCAGATAAAAAACTTTTAAAATCTCAGGTTTACTTTTTTTAAAGGAAAAGAATGAGCCTTTTTTTTCATCCTCCCTACAGAAACATACAATATCTCCGAGGTCGATTTTGGTGAACTTGAAAGAGGACATCATGCCAGTGCTCTGCTGAATCTTGGGCTCGATTGACTCCACCAGTAGTCTTCTTGTGTAGTCCCCTATGTAGGGCCACATCTGATCTATCATCTGCAACCAGATCAACCAATCAGTAGTCTTCTTGTGTAGTCCCCTATGTAGGGCCACATCTGATCTATCATCTGCAACAAGATCAACCAATTAATAGTCTTCTTGTGTAGTCCCCTATGTAAGGCCACATCTGATCTATCATCTGCAACAAGATCAATCAATCCACCAACCAATCAACCAACCAACCCACCCACCCAAGCACCCATCCATCCATCCATCCATCCATCCATCCATCCATCCATCCACCCACCCACCCATCTGACTGCCCATTCATCCATCCATCCATCCAGGTGTATCCATCTATCGGTCTGTCGGTCAGTGGGTCGATCGGTCAGTCAGTCAATCAATCAATGAACTTAATCAATGGTTGTAAACCTGTGGTATCATTGTGTGTGTGTGTGTGTGTGTGTGTGTGTGTGTGTGTGTGTGTGTGTATGTGTGTGTGTGTGTGTGTGTGTATGTGTGTGTGTGTGTGTGTGTGTGTGTGTGTGTACATGTATGAGTCTATGTATGTTTGCATATATGCATGTAAGAGTGAATGCAAGTGTGTGCATGCATGTGTGAGCATGCACATGTGTGTGTGTGTGTGTGTGTGTTTGTGTGTGTGTGTGTGTGTGTGTGTTGTGTTATGTGTGTGTGTGTGTTTGTGTGTGTATATGTGTGTGTGTGTGTGTGTGCATGTGTAAGCATGTATGTGTGTGAGCAAGCATGTGTATGCAAGTGTGCATGTGTGTGTGTGTGTCTGTGTGTGTGTATGTGCGTGCATGTGTGTGTGTGTGTATCTGTGTGTGCATGTGTTTGTGTGTGTGTGTGTGTTGTGAGTGTATGGATGTGTGCACGAGTGTGAATTTGGGTGTGTGTGTGTGCATCTGTGCATGTATGTGTAGGTGTATGTGTAGGTGTGTGTGTGTGTGTTTGTGTGTGTTGCATGCATGTGTGTGTGTATGTATGTGTGTGCATGTGTTTGTAAGTGCATGGATGTGTGCATGAGTGTGAATTTCTAGTGTGAGTGTGTGCATCTGTGAATGTGTGTGTGTGTGCGCGCGCGCGCGTGTGTGTGTATGTGTGTGTGTGTGTGTGTGTGTGTGTGTGTGTGTGTGTGCGCCTGGGTACATGTGCATGTTGTGGCAGTAGATTAAACTTTTATGACCTGCCTACAAATATGGCATTCTTTGATGAGCATTCCTTCAACCCAGTATTACAAGAGTACTCATATGCAACAGGCAGTATTACAAGAGTACTCATACATATGCAACAGGCAATATTACAAGAGTACTCATATATGCAACAGGCAATGTTTTCATCAAGAAGTGCCTACATCTGCATGCAGTTCACCTTATCATTTACCATTAGTAATTCATAATGATAAATATTTGTTAAAATTACTCTGGGCTGTTATTGTTTGGATTACACTCAAAGTTATTATTGCAATTCCACAGTTCCTCCACTGCTGTATTGCAACAGAAGTTTACATATTCATATGGAAATAAACACTAAGTCCAAATCATTTCTTTTTTATGTTGCAAATCTGTGAGAGAATTCAAGATGCAAAATAAATGTTTTGAAGGACATGTTCATTGCATGAGTTTGTGAAAGAACTAAAATGCAAGACAAGTACGCAGTGGTTGTACGTCATCTGGAGACAGCTATCTAGATGCAAGTGGGACGGGAGCAGAGCCGGCAAAGTAATGCATAGATGTCATATCCATCAGAGTGCTGGATTTCATTACAATGTGCTTTTCACTTCATATAGTGTCCAAAATTATGCATGCTTTGGACAGCTACCAAGCAATAATGACATCTGCATCCCTGTCCACCCCACGGAAATGCATACCTTCGCACTGCTCATGTTATATCAAAAGGCACACAACACGAAAGAGCACTTCCACCTACAGGAATAGAGTAAAAACCTGCTCAGAAGGAGGTGTCTCTGTAGAAGCAAGATTTTCTTTCACCCAAGAGTGACAGTGGCTTTGCATGCACGCTTGATCAGCCAAGCATGACTGCGTACAGGGTGGGAGCTGGAGAGGGAAGTAAGTCAGCTTTGACAGTGGGGAGCACTGAAGTGTGACTGGGACATGAGGATGCCCCACACACCTGTACCATGGAAAACCAGTGGCAGCCTATCCAGGTATGACTCAATGACGGACAACTTGGAAGTACATTTCACTGTTGGAAAAAAAAGGGGAGAAATGAGCAGGGGACAACAGAACAGTGGTGTTTTCCACCTGGAAAGCTTCCTGTCAGTAGCAGTCTCCTTGAAGTTGAGTGAGATTCTAACTAGTAGTAAGAGGGGAGGGGGAGAGAGAGAGAGTGAGAGAGAGAGAGAGAGAGAGAGAGAGAGAGAGAGAATGATGAGAGAGAGAGAGATGGAGAGAGAGAGAGGAGAGAGAGGGGGGGGAGGAGGGAGAGAGAGAG
>JAWQFJ010002046.1:0-17583 GCA_034096865.1 Theodoxus fluviatilis
AGAGGAAAGGCCAGTAGGGGAAACACTAACTACCTTGATAAAAATGCAAGTAGCACTCACCTTACGAGAAGGAAGTAGATCTCTGGTCGTGTTGAAATCTCTTTGAAGAGTGAAATGAATTCATCACTGTTCAGCCTCCCTCTCTTCCCATCCCCTCTTTTCAAGTCCAGCTCCTAGAAATAAATGAAGAGAAGAATGAATGAATGAATGAATAAATGAATGAATGGATGAATGAATGGATGAATGGATGAATAAATGAATGAATGAATAAATGATTGTATTTTCAAGGCCTATCAGCCTTTGTAGACCATTGACTACAATAATTACTTAAGCTGGTTAGAGTAAGAACAGTCAACTCAAGATTTCCATAAATCGCCTTTAAAAAAATTCATAGGGAGATGTGGTGGGTCTATTTTTACCCCCAGCCCACAGGGGGAAACATAGGGAGATGTGGTGGGTCTATTCTTACCCCCAGCCCACAGGGGGACACATAGGGAGATGTGGTGGGTCTATTCTTACCCCCAGCCCACAGGGGCACACATAGGGAGATGTGGTGGGTCTATTCTTACCCCCAGCCCACAGGGGGACACATAGGGAGATGTGGTGGGTCTATTCTTACCCCCAGCCCACAGGGGGACACATAGGGAGATGTGGTGGGTCTATTCTTACCCCCAGCCCACAGGGGGACACATAGGGAGATGTGGTGGGTCTATTCTTACCCCCAGCCCACAGGGGGACACATAGGGAGATGTGGTGGGTCTATTCTTACCCCCAGCCCACAGGGGGACACATAGGGAGATGTGGTGGGTCTATTCTTACCCCCAGCCCACAAAAAGTGCAGCTCCTAGAAGCAACAATTACACATATTTCTGTCCCGACTCCACTGCCAGTGGTCAGACTGGAGCAGGACCAAGCGGTGGCTGCCTGCTTCAAAGGCATGCAGTCCATTTTCCATGATGTTGTTGTTACACATTTCCTAAGGCCAAAAGAATAAATAGTTGTGATTACAGCAACATGGCAAAAAACCAAAACAAAACAAAACAAAACAAAGTCAGTAGGCTGGCCCTAACTATATTTTAAAAAAGTTTTTTAACGAAGAGGTCAGATTGACATGAAACACAATTTCTCTTAAAACACTAAACCAAAAAGCTGATTTTCAAAAAAACTTAAATAGTGGATTCCCAGAGTGCTCAGGGCAGGGAAGATAGACAGTGCACAATTAGTTGATTACCATTTATTTCTTCTGTCTTTAAATATTTTTCACTATGGAAAAAAGTTTTAGATGTGGCAGAGGAAAATAGGGTCAACTAGGTAACTGTTACCATAACTTTTTCTTTAGTTGCTTTAGTTTTGATTCAGAGGTAGCACTCATTGTGTTGCACTGTGCCCAGAACAGATTGTCGGTGAGAGTAAGTGCAATGATTATGAGGACTTGGGATCATTTCTAAAATGATGATTTACAGTGTAGTTTTACAGAGGTATGAAAATGTGCTTGAGTGACTTATAATGGAGAAAAAAAGTATGCTCTCAGCTGGAAGTGCATTTTGGGTGCTGACCAAAGGGTTGCAGGTTCAGTCCCTGCCTGTGGTCGCTCGTATTTCCCTATCAGTCCCTTGCAGGGCTTCAGCTCTGAACGTTAAACCTTCAAACTCAAGCGTGAAGCATTAATTTACACTGCCAAAGTTTCCTTTGCCAAGAATGGGGGCGCATGTGTCACTTACTGGTAGTCTGACAGACTTTTCATGGCCATGGGCACTTACAAGGTGTTTTGCAGAGCTACATTCACTGAGAGTTGCCTAGAATGACTGCTTAGGCAAAATGGGTGTAAAACCACCACAACACAGACGTTTTATGCCAACCAACAGTTTACACCTACTCACCAAGTCCAGGAAGTAAGCCAAAGGGACAACAATGCTGAGTTAAACTGCCTCAGTATGCCTCTTCTGTCTGGTTACTTACGTCTAGCTCAGCTTACATAAAATTATGTCTAGTTAGTGACAAAAACAGCTTCCTGCAAAGGAGTTATGATATGAAAGAAAGATCACTTCATTGCCAGACATCACAAAAGGGATCCCAGAATAATATGTTACAGAAAGTTATCTCATAAGCAGTGCTTTTGCATTTCTATGCTTATCTCTTGTCTTGCAGTTCTCTGACATCCAAGTAACCACTGCTCAGACCATTCTTGGATACACGTTTTCCACATCCATCATAGAGAAACCCTGCATTGGGCAGGGCAACTGGCTTATTGTATTGTCCTAGGCAGATGAAGTTCAGGTCCCATTCCCTGGGCATTTAAAATTCCTTTCTCAATGCCTCTATGGGGCAGAGCAGCCGCTCACACTGCCATCACTGCGATTGGTTTCTATCGTCCTAAAAGACAAGTCCCAGAAGAGAAGGTGGAGAGAAGGCCGAGTGAGCATCCACACAGCCACCTGCATCCACTGAACTAGAATTTCTGGCAGGCACTCATCATCCCCTGGGCTTCCTAGGAGTCGGTCTCTGCACTCCAATCTATGTGGCAGTAGTTTCCTTTGGTCAGTGCTCTACCTGCTGCACTCCAATCTATGTGGCAGTAGTTTCCTTTGGTCAGTGCTCTACCTGCTGCACTCCAATCTATGTGGCAGTAGTTTTTCCTTTGGTCAGTGCTCTATCTGCTGCACTTCAATCTATGTGGCAGTAGTTTCCTTTGGTCAGTGCTCTACCTGCTGCACTCCAATCTATGTGGCAGTAGTTTTTCCTTTGGTCAGTGCTCTATCTGCTGCACTTCAATCTATGTGGCAGTAGTTTCCTTTGGTCAGTGCTCTATCTGCTGCACTCCAATCTTTTTGGCAGTAGTTTCCTTTGGTCAGTGCTCCTATCTACCTGCTGCACTCCAATCTTTGTGGCAGTAGTTTCATTTGGTCAGTGCTCTATCTGCTGCACTTTAATCTATGTGGCAGTAGTTTCCTTTGGTCAGTGCTCCTATCTACCTGCTGCACTCCAATCTATGTGGCAGTAGTTTTCTTTGGTCAGTGCTCTATCTGCTGCACTTCAATCTATGTGGCAGTAGTTTCCTTTGGTCAGTGCTCCTATCTACCTGCTGCACTCCAATCTATGTGGCAGTAGTTTCCTTTGGTCAGTGCTATATCTGCTGCACTTCAATCTATGTGGCAGTAGTTTCCTTTGGTCAGTGCTCCTATCTACCTGCTGCACTTCAATCTATGTGGCAGTAGTTTCCTTTGGTCAGTGCTCCTATCTACCTGCTGCACTCCAATCTATGTGGCAGTAGTTTCCTTTGGTCAGTGCTCCTATCAACCTGCTGCACTCCAATCTATGTGGCAGTAGTTTTTCCTTTGGTCAGCACCTACCTCCTACTCAAAGGCAACCTTGTCCCTCAATGCCTCCTCCCTTCATTGTTTGCTCCTGTTCGATTATTAGTTTGCAGCCTGCATGGTCTACTTGGTCCATCACAAACTCAGTTCCTTCTTTCCCTGTCTGCTGGCAACCCATCTCCCTCTCCTTGTACAAAAAGTCAGTACCTTATGACTGATCACAGAGAGTGGCCACACTGAGTTGAAATAATGTCTCCTGTCTCCTGGATGAGAATCCTTTCCTACAATCCCCAATGCAGACAGCTAGCACTTCACCCTGATAAACTGATATTAACTCAGTCCTCAACACATTCCAAGGCTGACTTCCGACTTCTGAAACCATGACGGCCTTGTATCTCCTGACTCTAATGCAGATTGATATTTCCTGACAGCCTAACTTTACACAAGATTGTGTCTAGTCCCGGCCCCATGTTTCCTTTTTCTTGCACCAAATGACAAAGAATGGTTTTCCCCTTGCAGATCCAAATCAATGTCAACAGCCAAATAAACTGTGGTGGCAAATGGATGCAACACCCACTCACTTTCTCAGCATCTTAAGCCAGTAAACATCTCCCACAGTAAAAACTTGCTACAATTGCTACCTTCCCAGCACCCTAAGCCATTCATGATATTGTCCATGGAACTGAAATCCAACACCATCCAAATGAGGCTGAATCAAAGCAAAAAAGGTGTAAAGGTTTACAGTTACCAACAAATTCTCTCACTGAAAAAAATCTTATCCATATAGCAAGAACACCAAATATCATGCAGAGATGTGATAACAAATAATGAGTTGCATGATAAACTGGCCATTATCTTTTATTTAACAAAACAAATGTGTGTGTGTGTGTGTGTGTGTGTGTGTGTGTGTGTGTGTGTGTGTGTGTGTGTGTGTGTGTGTATGTGTGTGTGTGTATAAATGAATTAAAAGAGAAGCCCCAGATTAGGAAATGACACTCATCTGAATACTGAGCCTCAAAGGCTTCATAATCTTATGATTTGTGTTAAGTTATAATTTAGGTGCATTTCCAAAAGCATCCAAATCCTTCAAAAGGGTTGCATCTTAAGAAGTATCTTAAAACAAGAAGGGCAAAGCCCATATGACTCACATGCTTGACCTTGACCTTTACATGACCTTGACCTTCAGGTGACCTGCAAGGTCAACTAACTAAACCTAGCAATGACATCATATGCTAAGAACTGCTTTACACATTTTTCCTACCAAAATACATGTGACCTTGACCCATCCAAGGTCATGCAACACAAAGCTGTTAATTCAAGACATAGGAAGCTCAATGGTGCTTATTGGCACTTTCTACCATGAGATATGGTCACTTTTAGTGGATCACTACCCCATTTTGGTCACATTTCATAAGGGTCAAAGTGATCTTGACCTTGATGATATGTGACTAAATGTGTCTCATGATAAAAGTATAACATGTTCCCCACATAATTATTAAGTTTGAAACAGTTATCTTCCATAGATCAGGGTCAAGGTCACTTCAAAATATATATACAATCCAACTTTAAAGAGCTCCTGTGACCTTGACCTTGAAGCAAGGTCAATCAAACTGGTATCAAAAGATAGGGATTACTTTGCCCTATATACCATACATAGGTCAGGTATCCAATCTAAAAAACGTCAGAGAAAATTGGGAAAATGTGAAAAATGGCTGATTTTTAACATTTATGGACCCTGCAACCTTGACCTTGTTTTTGTACGCCTTGTCATCCTACACCATTATGCCAAATTGGGTGTTGATAGACATAATAGTCTCCGAGAAAAATCCAATGTTAAAGTTTTTTACGGACAGCAGGACGCCCGGATGACCGGACGCTCAGACGCCCGGACGGACAACATGGGTGACCTAGTATGAAAGTATAACATGTGTACTACAATGTTATGAAGTTTGGAAGAGTTATCTTCCATAGTTCGGGGTCAAGGTCACTTCAAAATATGTATACAATCCAACTTTAAAGAGCTCCTGTGACCTTGACCTTGAAGCAAGGTCAAGTCACTATGTATGTTTTTGTACGCCTTGTCATCCTACACCATCATGCCAAATTGGGTGTTGATAGAACGGACGACAGGACACCCGGCCGCCCGCCCGGACGCCCAGATGGACGACACTGGTGACCTAGTATGAAAGTATAACATGTGTACTACAATGTTATGAAGTTTGGAAGAGTTATCTTCCATAGTTCAGGGTCAAGGTCACTTCAAAATATGTATACAATCCAACTTTAAAGAGCTCCTGTGACCTTGAAGCAAGGTCAATCAAACTGAATCAGAAGATAGGGATTACTTTGCCCTATATACCATATATAGGTCAGGTATCCAATCTCAAAAACTTCAGAGAAATTTGGGAAAATGTGAAAAATGGCTTTTTTTAGACAACATTTACGACCCTGCGACCTTGACCTTGAAGCAAGGTCAAGTCACTGTGTATGTTTTTGTACGCCTTGTCATCCTACACCATCATGCCAAATTGGGTGTTGATAGACTTAATAGCCTCCAAGAAAAATCCAACGTTAAAGTTTTTTTACAGACGCCCGGACGGACGAAAAGGGTGAGTACATAGACTCACTTTTGCTTCGCATGTGAGTAAAAAAATTCATTCAGTCATTCATTGCACATGACATGATTCATTCATGTGGCTTCACAGTTCTGGTAGAGTTATTCCCCCCTCACTTTCAAAACAGGCAGGCAGGGAGAGGGGGAGAAGGCAAAGGACACCTCTCAAGACAGACTGCCTCCATTCTTGTGGGCAGCCTTGGGCTTGGCAGCTTATGGCAGACAGAGTGTCCCACTGATACACCGCCCTGCATTGAGCCCCAGGCAGTGCAATGCAATGCAATGCAATGCATATTCCAATCTGAGAGAGGGAAGGGACAGCATCCCGCCAAATCCCTCAGCACCCCTGATCAATGAGAAAATTAATCCTTTTCATACTGCACCCAGGGGATGTGTGGGAACAAGGGGGTTGCTAATCACTGGTCTGGCTGGCTTCAGCAGCAGGATAAGTGCTCTCCCAAGCCTCAATGAGCTGATTGATTGCATCCCTGGCAAGGGCAGACATTGGCCTGCCTGGCCCCCTAGCTCAAGAGGACCACCCCTGTGGGAGAGGGTGGATGGGGCCCAGCTGTCCCGCCACCAGCTCAGGCTTTAGAATACAGAACTTGCTGGACTCCAAGGTATAGGGAGAAGCTGGGTCAGGTTCATCAAAGGCCATGCCCACTGACGATTGGGTCAAGCCAGGCAGACGGTGCCAATAATTCTGTGTGTGGGACCAGGGGCCTTGGCAGCTGTGGCTGGCACTGATGAAGTACAGGGAGAGTCTGGTCTCTCCCATCTTGCCAGATGTACAAGTTTCCCCAACTTTTCATTGAGTCTTGGATCCAGTCAAGCTGGGCCTGTTGTGCTTTTCTTCAGAGCTTGGTCATACCATGTTGTACATAATGAGATAAATATGGTTTATGACATACACACGTTGCTGATAGAAAATCTAAATATATCATATTATATGCACGTTTCTGACTATTTTTAAAAAATCAGCCAAATCTTCATAATAACCTTGCCAAATGTATTGTTTTCCACTATCCATCTCATAATCTTACATTTCAAGCCTTCTGCCATTTAAAAGTTGAGCCACCTTATCCATATCTCCCTCTCTACACATCATTGTCAGTGCTAGGGGCAGCTATGCTCAGACCTGCCTACCCCCCCAAAGGCCAATTAGGGAGATTCTAAAAAACAGGTCGGGGTCCAGGGGCCGCCAAGGCCCCCGGTGGGGTCCAGGGGCAACGCCTTGGTGGGGGGTTCAGGGGGGCAACGCCCTGGTGGGAGGTTCAGGGGGGCAAAGCCCTGGTGGGAGGTTCAGGGGGGCAATGCCCTGGTGGGGGGTTCAGGGGGCAAAGCCCTGGTGGGGGGTTCAGGGGGGCAAAGCCCCCCGACCGAAAACAAATTTTAGGATTTATAAAAGCCATTTCGGGGCCTTTCCTGAGACAAAATAAATAGATAATGCCTTTTTGAAAAGCTATGAAAACTACACTAAAACTAAAAGAGCTAGATTTCTGGGAGGAGACAGCTCATCTGACCGGCAGTGGTAATCACATCTACATCAAGTTTAGCAATGGTTTGAAAAAGACACTATGAGACAGACAGTTGTGACTTTTCACTCAAAGAACAAATATAATTTCGTACAGATGCTGAGAACAAAGTCATTCAAGAAATACATGACAAGATTTATTTTGCAAGCTCTTGAGATCCATAGGCATACATTTGCTCTCAACAGGACCAATTATTTCACTGAGAAGAAAAGGTAATACTGAGTGGTGCAGGTGAGCATAACACAGAAAGCAAATGAAACAGACTATGGAAACATAGGTTTTATTCGTAACTTCAAAATAACTAGAATTAGAAGTGCTCACTGAAGTGCTTCATTTTGCATTAAAACACATTATCTTGAAATAAAATAAGTACAGGAAAGCAAAATTATCTCAGAATCTGGAAATGCTGTCCCAACTGCTTTCGTTATCTTGTCCGAAAAGGCAATCGGTACGTTGTTTTCCGCAAGTAGCTGGGTGAAGGTGGCCTCGGCGTTCGTAACTTTCCGTTTAAAGTCTGTTGCCTTCTGGAAACAGGTGGTAAGTTTCTGCTGGATGTTCTTCTTGCCCTCTTTGGCTGCTGCCTTGTGCAGGGTACTATCGTAGTGTTTGGTGATGTCGTGTTTTCCACTGTGACAGATTGAGAAATCGCGGTGGCAAAACCCACAGTGAGCGAAATGGGCGCCCTTCGTTGACTTCTCCAAGTTCTCGAACATTGTATGGTACTCAGTTTTCCATTTCTGCGTGTATTTCACTTTCTTCTGAATCTTCTTTGGCGCTGTAGATGTCGATTCATTTTCTTCATTGTCCGTTTCATGCAAACGCTTTCCTTCCTTTTTACCCGCCATTGCAAACGCGATAAACAGAGCCTCACGACCACAGCTTAGTACGCAGTCTTTCAAGGTTAGCGATTGGACACTGTATCCGAGTAAACCAATCACAACAGCCGAAGCAAAGACGTTTGGCGGCACCAGAAGGAGTACTCAGCCCCCTCGTCTAAAAGCCCGAAACGTGTACAACACAGAATAACTTTCACTTTTTTTTCTCAGTAGGTTTCATTGATTAAAATCGGGAGAATTCAAAGCCTAATTGGGAGGTCGGAAGAAGCAGGCCTAAATCGGGAGTCTCCCGATTTTTTCGGGAGAGTAGGCAGGTCTGCATGCTAGCCATTTAGGGCCAGTTATGTCTCATAACAGACATCCCAAGCTACAAAACCATGAGGTCTATGTACCTTACAAAGAGGAAGGTCTACAAGAAACGGTTTAGATCCCACACTTTAACTCTTTCTCTATCGCTGAAGTTTCTCCTTATGAAAGCCCTCATTCATTACATTCAAGATTTTATGACCTGGGAAAGTTACTCCATGTTTCCATATCCACACCAATGACCAAGAAATAAACAGTTACAAAATTTGACCCCAGTTGGGCATAGGAAAGTTCCTTGTGAGAAGTGTCTACGTAGTTTTTGTGGCAGGCTTCATGAGGTAAAGAGAGTATTTTACCTTCAGTTTCTGGCTGATGACGGTGTGTGTGACGGTGGTGTTGACTCTGGTGAGGAGTCTGACCACCTCTGTTTCATGCAGCATGCCAGAGTCGTCTGGGGCCGCGGATTGAAAGAGCTCCAGCAACCAGGTGTGCCAGTTAAGGAACAAAACCATTACCACACACCCAAATGTCAGGGGCAGACAGAGGTATTCATGAAGGCTATATTGATGCTCACTACAAGATGATGGTGACCACAAATCTGATATTCAAGCTGTATGCACATGCTTGAGGAAGGCCATTCAACTGAGGGACTGATCAACCAACCAACTGGCTAGATGGCAGGCTGGTAGACTGACATACAAAAACTGAAAAAGACATAAACATAGAAACCAAAAGAATGGAAACACACACACACACACACACACACAAACTCAAAGATGGATGGACAGAGTTTTAAAAAGCCTGTGAAAATTTATGAGAGAGAGAGAGAGAGAGAGAGAGAGAGAGAGAGAGAGAGAGAGAGAGAGAGAGAGACAGAGAGAGAGAGAGAGAGAGAGAGAGAGAGAGAGAGAGAGAGAGAGAGAGAGAGAGAGAGAGAGAGCTTGTGTATGTGTGTGTTCCTGCGTGTGTGCACGTGTGCAACTTTATGTGTATGGCTGTGTAAGCTTGAATGTCTCATGCCTATTCTTCCTGTCCTGCAATAAAGAACTGAATATCATCCCCAGGCAAATAGTAATGACGTTCAAAAAGGATATGCATCCCGCATTCGTTGCATTTCTTCTATTGCCCCAGGGGCTGCAAGGAAACAGAATAAGGTCAAAATCACAAGCTTGGTGAACAAACATATCCAAATATCTTTCCTCCTCTCTCTCTCTCTCTCTCTCTCTCTCTCTCTCTCTCTCTCTCTCTCTCTCTCTCTCTCTCTCTCTCTCTCTCAAAAAGAAAGAAAAAAGGAGAAAAAAAGGAGGGAAAAAAGCAGAAATGTAACTTGTGAGTCAAAATGTAAATGAAAAAACTCCTGCCTCAAGGTGCAACAAGGCCAAGTATACCGAAAAACTCTACACTCAGACATTTTAGTGTCAGAAATCAAATGTCAGAGGCAGATTTAATTTGAAGAATGGAAAATGTTACAAAAGGAGCAGTATTAGCCAATTGAAGCATAGTTTATTTTCTTCTTCTTCATACATGAATCAAATCATCAGCTGTCTTATTACTTCTCCACCATGACCATGCAACTATGGTCACTGACCCAGTAGCCAACACACAGGAACCACTTTCATGGAGATTCACTCCAGCTTTTGGGGTCAGAGTGGTCTGCAATGGGTTCCCTATCAAGGTCAGCTACATTCTCTACTCCCTCCTGGGTGAACCACAGAACTCTTCAGCTGCTGCTGACTGCCCATCCACTGGCACTGCTTGCAGACACAAATGGAGGCTAGAGCAGTAGGGCTGCCTACTGCATTTCCCAGGGGACATCACTGGGCCAGGCTGGAATTGGCACATACACATTTCTTTCCTATATGTGTGGCAAGCCATCAGACACTAGCTCCAGTCCCTCTCTATTCCAGGGCCTGCCACTCACTGGCTGACACTTCTGACAGAGGTGGCAAAGGCTTTGCAATAGGGAAGTAAGTGGCCATTGCAGCTCTTAACACAGAAATGAAACTGTGCAAGGAGATGCAAGGAACATTTCCCTGGGTCTCAGGCGGGACGGGGCTGGAGCCCAGAACCGCCCAGTTACGGTCAGAATGCTCTTGCCTTTGACCTATTGCAATGTACATGAAAATTAATTCCATCTACACTGCCGTTGACAGGAAATCTCAGGAAACCCCAAGAGATAGGGCCTGTTTATGAAGTATGAGAAGTTACAGCATTGTAGCCACTAAACCATCACACTTCATATTTCAATGACTAGAATTAAAATATCTTTAAAATCCACATCACCTACACCAAACTTTATTGCAAAACTCAAATTTAACACGAGTTCCAATAAGAGTTCCAAAAAAATGTCCACAAGTTTCTTCTACCAAGTGGAAAATCTTTCATTGCATACTAAACCAATTGGTTTACTTATCACTCGCAGACAGCAAAATCTATTATGCTATGTCTTTACTTTCTTCTTTTTTTGTTGAGGGGGGGGGGGGGGGGGCAGGCCCTGAAAGCATGAAGACCACAGCCATCCAGCTGATGAGGAAGGTATCAATGCAGCACTGTGAGGCTGATTGCGGGTCATTTTTTCATTCAGTATTGACATCCAGAGGAGTGTAGAGAGGGACAAAACATTACAGGGAGAGAGACTTACAACATTAGCTCCCATCGCACAATAAACCTATCAGGAGAAGAAGGGAGGGAGGGAGGAAGGGAAGATGAAGAAAACCTTGCGTGAGTTGTGTATGTGTGTGTATGAGTGTGCACGTGTGTGTGTGTGTGTGTGCCTGTGTATGAGTGTTTGTGCATGCGTGTGTGTGTGTGTGTATCAGTGTGCGTGTGTGTGTCTGTGAATGTGTGTTTGCATATATATATATGCCTATGAGTAATTGTATGTGTACACATGTTCATAAGATGAGTTTTTCATGCTTGCCTTGGATCATGTCTAAAACAGTAAAGGAACTCTGACTTCCAAAATGCCAGGGAATCATTCAAAATCAATATTTGTTGCCTAAGGTCAGGTGTTGACCCCAGGGAGGCAAAAACAGATCCAGCACTCTGGGAAATTATGCTCATTCCAGCATCAAACTCACAGATCTCTCCATCTGATTCAGAGGGTACCCATGTTTTTGTAGAACATGCAACATGCCTGTCTTTTCTCCCTCAAAAAAACACAGTGGAATTCAGCTATTGATGTAGTCATCAAACAAGGGCAATTACCAGATGTACCTCAAGTAGACCATTGTCAATGTTTTCAAGCCCTTTTTGTTTTTCAGTCAATTTGTGGGTGTTTGACATTGCAAAAAATGTTTGGCCCAAACATCAAATATTGATTAAAATAATACACTATACCTTTTTTTAAAGAGGTTTCCTAGGTCTGGAAAGCAAAGAATCATTTAGTGATGAGGCAGACATGCTGTTCAGGAAAAACAGTTGTTGCACCACAAAAGATCACATGTGTGAACTGTCTGGGAACACGATATGAATGTCAGAATATGCACTTATCTTGTGTATTTCACATTTCATGGGAAACTGAGAAATTGAATAGCAGGGCAAGATCTCTCAAGGTGATGTGTTAATCTTTTTGTTCCTTTTGCCCTGCTGTAATTCAACTAGCACCAAAGTGGCCCTTCTCCACTTCTCTCCTTTATACTCCCTATGCTCCGTGCATTACAGGTAAGTTTTAACCAAAACAAGAAGGGCAAAGCCCAGACGACTCACATGCTTGACCTTGACCTTTATATGACCTTGACCTTTATATGACCTTGACCTTCAGGTGACCTTCAAGGTCAATCAACTACACCTAGCAATGACATCATACACTAAACTAAGAAATGCTTTACACATTTTTCCTACAAAAATACATGTGGCCTTGACCCAAGGTCAAGGTCATCCAAGGTCATGCAACACAAAGCTGTTAATTCAAGACATAGGAAGCACAATGGTGCTTATTGGCACTTTCTACCATGAGATATGGTCTTTTTAGTGGTTCACTACCCCATTTTGGTCACATTTCATAAGGGTCAAAGTGACCTTGACCTTGATGATATGTGACCAAATGTGTCTCATGATGAAAGTATAACATGTGCCCCACATAATTATTAAGTTTGAAACAGTTATCTTCCATAGTTCAGGGTCAAGATCACTTCAAAATATGTATACAATCCAACTTTAAAGAGCTCCAATGACCTTGACCTTGAAGCAAGGTCAACCAAACTGGTATCAAAAGATAGGGCTTACTTTGCCCTATATACCATGTATAGGTGAGGTATCCAATCTCAAAAACTTCAGAGAAAATTGAGAAAATGTGAAAAATGGCTGTTTTTTAGACAACATTTATGGCCCCTGCGACCTTGACCTTGAAGCAAGGTCAAGTCACTATGTATGCTTTTTGAGGCCTTGTCATCATACACCATCATGCCAAATTGGGTGTTGATAGACTTAATAGTCTCTGAGAAAAATCCAACATTAAAGTTTTAAACGGACGCCCGGACGTCCGGACGGACGAAATGGGTGAGTACATAGACTCACTTTTGCTTCGCATGTGAGTCAAAAACTCCATGGCTGTTTCAAAAGAAGTGGCTAGAAGACCAGCAGGAACGAGGATGAGAGTGATGGGAGGAAGGCTGGCAAGGGCCAGCACCATTTTACTTTCCCCTGTAGACAAAGACATTGTCCTGGCCTGCCTGGCAGGGACTCACTCTGGTCACAGTCATGGGAATAATAGAGCTGTGTTCCAGATCCAGACCACCAATAAGGTGGCCATTCCAGGCCATAAATGGAGGCAGAATGGAGTAAACTCCACTGACACACCAGAGGGATCCAGGCATAAAAAACAAAACCTTACACTTACAGAAAAAATGTCTCGTTGCATTTCCTCTTGGGAGATAAAGCACAGGTTCAGGCATTTTAATGAAGGGAACACTGGGGGGGGGGGGGGGGGGGGGGGGGGGGGGGGGGGAGGAGGGGGGGGGGGGGAAGGGAAGGAGGAGGGCAGGGGAGGGGGAGGGAGGAGGAGGGGAGGGGGGTGGAGGAGGAGGGGGAGGAGAAAGAGGGTGAGAGGAGGAAAGGAGGAGAAAGAGGGTGAGAGGAGGAAAGGAGAAGGAAGAGGAGGAGGAGGAGGAGGAGGGGGGGGGGGAGAAAGGAGGGGGAGGAGGAGGGGAGGAGGAGGAGAGGAGAGAGGAGGAGGAGAGGAGGAGGAGAGGGGAAGGGGAAAGAGGGAGAGAGGAAGGAGGGGGGAGGAAGGAGGAGGGGGGAGGAAGAGAGGAGGCGGGAAGGAGGAGGAGGGAAGGAGGAGAGGGGAAGGAGAGGAGGAGAGGAGGAGGAGGAAGAGGGGAGCGGGGAGAAGAGGGAGGGAAGAGGAGAAGGGAGGGAGGAGGGGGACGGGAGGGGGGAGGGGGAAAGGGGAGGGAGGAAGGAGGAGGGAGGGAAGAGAGGAGGGGGAGAGAGGGAGGGAGGGAGAGGGGGGAAGGGAGAGGAAAGGGAAAGGAGGAAAGAGGAGGAAGGGGAGGGAGGGAAGGGAGGGAAGGAAGAGGAGGAGAGGGGGAGGGAGGAAGGGGGGTAGAGAGAGGAGGAAGGGAGAGAGAGAGGGGAGGAGGATAAGGGAAGGAGGGAGGAGGAGGAAGAGGAGGGGAGAGGGAGGAGAGAGGAAGGGAAGGACAGGAAGAGGGGAAGGAGGAAGTGAGGAGGAGAAGGGAGGAGGAGAAGGGAGGGAAGGAAGGAGAGAGAGGAAGGGGAAGGGGAGGGGAAAGGAGGAAGGGAGGAGGAGGGGGAGAGAGGAGGAGGAAAGGAGGAGGAGGAGGAGGGGGAGAGGAGGAGGGGAGGAGGAGGAAGGCAGAAGGAGAAGGGAAGGAGGAGGTGGAAGAAGGAAGGAAGGGGGAGGATGAGGAGAGGAGGGGGAAGGGGGGGAAAGAGGGGAGAGGGAGTAGGGGGGGAGGAGGAGGAGGAGAGGGAGAAAGGAGAGGAGGGAGGAGGGGAAGGGAGGAGGAGGAAAGAGGGGGAGGGGGAGGGGAGGAGGGGAGGGAGAGGGGGGTAGGGGAGGGGAGGAGGGGGGGGAAGGGGGGGGGAGGGGAGAGGAGGGGAAGGGGGGGGGGGAGAGGGGGGGGAGGGGAGGGGAGGGGGAAAGGGGGGGGGGGGGGAGGGGGGGGAGGAGAGGGGGAAGGAGGGGGGGGGGGGGGGGAGGGGGGAGGAGGAGGGGGGGGAGAAGAGGGGGGAGGGGGGGGAGGGGGAGGGGAAGGAGGGGGGAGGGGGAGGAAGGGGGAGGAGGAGGAGAAGGGGGGGGGGGAGGTGACAGGGAGGAAGAGAAGAGGGGGAGGAGGGGGAGGAGAGGGGGGAGGGAAGGGAGGGGGGGAAGGAGGGGGGGGAGGAGGAGGAGGAGGGGGGGGGAGGAGGGAGGGGAAGAGAGGAGGGGGGGAGGGGGAGGAGGGGAGGGGGGGGAGAGGGGAGGGGAAGAGGGGGAGGGGAGGAGGGGAGGAGAGGAAGGGAGGGGAGGGGGGGAGGGGGAGGGAGGGGGAGGAAGAGAGGGGGGGAGGGGGGAAGGAGGGGGAGGGGGAGGGAGGGGGAGGGAGGAGAAGGGGGGAGGAGGAGGAGAGGGAGAAGAGGAGGAGGAGGAGAGGATGGTAGGAGGAGAGATGGAGAGGGAGGAGGAGGAAGAGGAGGGGGGAGGAGAGAAAGAGGAGGAGGAGGACGTGGAGGGAGAGATCGGGGCGGGAGGAGGAGGAGGAAGAGGAGGGAGGAAGGGAGGAGGAGGAGGAGAGAGGAGTGGGAGGTAGGAGGAGGAGGAGGAGGAGCGAGGAGAGGAGGAGGATGTGCGTGAGGGAGGACGGGGGGAGGAGGAGGCGGGGGGGAGGAGGAGGAGAGGAGAAGGAGAAGGAGGAGGAGGAGGAGGAGGAGTGAGAGGGAGGGACGCGGGGAGAAGGTGGAGGAAGGAGGAGTGGAGGAGGAAGGCGGAGGAAGGAAGGAGGAAGGAGGAAGGAGGAGGAGGAGCGGGAGGAGAGGAGGGAGGAGGGTGGCGAGGCGGAGGGAAGGAGGAGGGAGGAGGAGGAGGGATGAGGGGGAGGGGGAGGGGGCAGGAGGAGGTGAAGAACGAGGAGGATGGAGGAGGAGGCAGGAGGACGAAGACGAGGAGGAGGAAGAAGAGAGGAGGACGGAGGAAGAGAAGAGGGGAGGAGGTAAGAAGAGGAGGGGGAAGGAGCACCAATGCAGAAAGAAATGAGGCGACAAGGAGCTTCAACCTGTTATGCCAAAGCATATGTCAAGAGGATGCACAAGGAGGGGGGAAATTAAGTAACAGGCCCTGGACTGTTCCTGACACTGAACTCAGTTCCATCAACCCATTGTTTTCAAGCTTTGTGCTTTGAGATACAAAAGCAACCTTTTCTAAACCTTAGACATATAAACTAGCAAATTGTCTATAGATGCTGACAACTCAAAACCACCAAGCACAATGCACCTATTGTAAAAATCAAACAAAAACAAATTAGTTCTTTTTTATTGTCTATCTTTATAAAATATTTGAGAGAAATGATGTCGCATACACATGACCACTAAAACAAAGAAAATGTTGTCTGAAGTTGAATCAGACAACAACCTGAAAACTTCAAAAGCAATAAGAACTTTCAGATTGGAATCTCTCTCTTCGTAGAGTGAAGGACCTCGATAATGTGTATGTGTGTGTGTGTGTGTGTGTGTGTGTGTGTGTGTGTGTGTGTGTGCACGCGCGCGCGCCTGTCCTCCCCTCTCTTTCTCTCTGTTCACCTTGCAATGGGCCGGTGGCCTAGGCAATAAAGTTTTTCGTTCGTTCGTTCGTTCTGTGTCCACCCAACTGTCTCTGTTTATTTGCATCTCTCTCTCACCCTCTCCTTAATCCAATTCTCTATTTCCAATTCTGCCTAATTCACTACCTTTGTGACTCAAAGTATATCCCCCCCCCCCCCCGCCCCCCCCCCACACCCCCCCCCCCCCGCCGCCCGCGCCCCCCCCCCCCCCCCCCCCCCCCCGATTACATCCAGGCTGACTCCCCAAGAGAGGCACCCATCTTTCCAGCACACAACATATCTGGAAGGAGAATAATAATGCTCACAATTGCTTGACTTGGAATTGGCATTGATCAGACAAGTCAGTCCTGTGACCCAAATGTTGGCTTCATCAGGCGTGCTGGCTATAAGATCCATAGATTCGTACTCCTCCCCGAATATGATGGAAAAAGCACATTCATCAGGGTAGCAGCCCGCAATTTCTTTATTCCGGAGAGCATCCGTTGTTTTCCCATGGCGAACTTCCTTCACAGAGTCCACCGTTACTGGCAAAGGAAAAACGATCGTTATTAGAACATGCAGTCTGGTTATCAGCAAAATCTCTCCAAAGGTGATAAATCAAGCCCCTGTCAATAATCCAAACATCATGCATTCATAAATCTGACATCTAGCAAAGACATTTTCAATGGAGAGCCTTGTCTTTACAGATCAGAAATGAGCAAACACTTCAGATTTATGATCTACAAGGCGAGCAAGTCTTATCAGCAAAATATCGATTTTACATCAGTATTTGCACAATAACATGCACACGCTGCTCATGGGGCCAAATATTTGTGAATTTCCATCAAGCATGTATGTGTTTTTTGTAACACACTATTCTCATGCCAAGTATGTTCAAAGCACCGGACATTGAAGGATTTGAACAGAAATGAAATTTCAAAGTTTCTTCTAAATGTAACTAGTGACTCAGATCTCCATATTGTTTTTCAAAGTTTTGTTCCAGAGCCTGGGGTGGACGAAATAGAAACATCTGCAGCCATATCAGCAAAATCTCTCCAAAGGTGATATATCAAGCCCCTGTCAATAATCCAAACATCATGCATTCATAAATCTGACATCTAGCAAAGACATACACATAAATGTAAGCAACGCAAAATGCTCACATGCTTACAGAATATTGCATAAGTTGGATCACAGCTTTGGCAGTGTAACTTTAAGTCTTTATGTAGGTTAGTG